>WBZZ01002106.1:132500-137500 GCA_019918135.1 Paulinella micropora
TTTACCCTCCCTAGCAGACCAACACTCAGACACATATGATCCAAACAACACATCCAACTTTGGAGGGGGACGCAACGCTGTAACCCCTAACGCAGCAAGCCTAAAGTTACTGCGGAAGCGCGACTTCCCCTGAAAAAACTTACAAAACAATCGTGATTGATCCACAGGCGACATATCATCCCAACCCTGCCGCACAGAGCCCTCCCGCTCCCGCCCAAGCAACACATCCTCCACCACAACCTCACCGCCTACGACCTCACCACCCTCCTCACTCCCTCCATCCCCCTCAGCAGCCCCCACAGCCATGCCACCGAGCCTCTGCATACTCAGCAACAGCTGCTTACGTCTCCCCTCATGCATGGGGCAATCCCATAAGAAGTGCGCAAGGGACTCATTGACATCATCATGACAACAGAAGCAGCGAGGGGACATGCCACTGACCAACTTGCTGCGGTACAACCGAAGGCGGTTGTTGCAGCTGAGCAACCTTCTCCGAAGCAGATTATAATGCGCATCATCAAGGGCTACCCATCTTGGGAACTCCTTAGTTCCAAAGACTTGTCTTAGGATGACTCGCAGGCCATCAGTAAGATCGCTGCCTGCCTCTCGCTTGTCCCACATCAGTTGCTGCACCATCTTGACGTCCTGCTGAAGGGCCCACTTGTCCACAGTCGAACTCCAACCCTCGAGGTCCTTCTCTGAGCTATTTAGGAGCTCCTGAAGCCCTTGTTGTAGATCCATTGAGTCCCTGATAGCGCCTTCGGCCTCCGCAGTCCAGTCGGATTTGACTTGAGATGCGATGACAGGAAATCGCTTCTCCGGTAGAACACGCAGCCGTCCATAGAACTTCAGTTGTGCCGCCCGTCGCAAACGCTCCGCACTGAAAGAGCGCGCCAGAAAGAGTGTAATCCACTTGCTTGTCTTAGGGCTGATGCCGAGAATCATCCTCATGGGGCGCAGCATTGCTGCCTCCAGCTTGGTGAGCTGCGATACGGGGGCACGCCAGACATCGAAGGCGTACTTCAGCTTGGCCCCCACAAGTTGATTCCAGCACATGAGACGATACCTAGCTTGTATCTCACCTGCACACCACAAAGAGTACCAACCTGCGGTGGCGACTTCAGTGACACGCGTAGCCCGCAGGGCCTGCTCCTTCCACTTCAGGTCGTCGGTGATAACCACTCCCAGGTACTTGTACTGACTGGTGACACAAAGCTTCTGGCCGCGAAACCACACCACGGGCTCACCTCGCTCCCTGATACTTGGTCGTTTCGCCTTGCTCGACGTGTAAATGGGCATGATTTCCGTCTTGCCGGGCTTCAAGTTGACTTCCAGCCGGTAATCTTCCGCGAACTTGGCCACAACATTGACCATCTTCTGGAGCTCGGTGCGACTGTGAGCGATGAGGGCCACGTCGTCCGCGTATAGAAGTGCCTTGATGTCGTTCAGCCGCTTCACATCCGTGATCTTGAGGGCACTCGCCAGCCGATCACACAGCTCATCCATAAAGACGTTGAAGAGTGTGGGAGAGAGAGGGGACCCCTGTTGGACGCCTACACCCTCCAGTACTTCGGGGGTGAGTGCTCCATCAACTAGCACTTGCGACGAAGTCTGCTCGTAGCACCTGCGTAGCGTGCGCCAGAACTTGCCCCTTACACCCAGCTTCCAGAGCCTCTCAAATAGGCCATCTCTCCAAACAGACGGGAAAGCCTTGCGTAGATCGACGAACAGGACATACGACTCCCGCTTCTGCTGCTGACGCCCCTTCAACCTCTGCCAAAGGGTAAAGACCTGATCCGTAGTGCTACGCCCCGGGCGGAAGCCTCCCTGCTCTGGACGTAGCTTATCCGGGCCATCCACGAAGAGCGTTAGACGAGTAGCTAATAAGGACAGATACAGCTTACCAAGGCAACTAATAATCGAGATATCCCTCCAGTTGTCAGGATCCGTAGGATCCCCACCCTTGGGGATATTGACGATGATTCCCTTGCCCCAAGCTTTTGGAGTCCTCTCGGCTTCTCGAATCCAGTTGAAGTACTGCGTTAAGTAGCCATTGATGTAGGCGCCGCCATACTTGAGCATCTCGTTCTTCACTTTGTCCTCGCCACAAGCTTTGTGGTTATTCAGGGCACGTTGCCTTGCAAGGACCTCCTCTTGCGTGAACGGCTTGTCCAGCTCTTCGCAAGTGTCTTCACCTACTTCGTGCTCCTTCATAGCCCGGGCCACCTCATCTCTGAAGCGATCGTTCCAGTGGAACTGCCGCTTAGCTTCGGCTTCCTCCCACTCCAGCGAGCCTGCTTCTGCACAGCACGCCACCACAACAGCCGCACTTGCCGGATTTTCCCGTGGCTTCACCGAATTTCTCCGAAATTCCTCCCACCGAGCGACCTTTTCCTGCAGCGTACACGCCAGTGAGCCATCCTCCCTTTGCACCGGCGCGGAGACCTTCGTTCTGCGTGCCCCGCCAAGCCGCTTCGCGAGTAGCCAAAAGCGCTTTGAGGATTGTTCGCGTTGACATTTGACCGCTTCTTCCTGCACTTGCTTGAAGGAGGCGGACTTCTTGGCCCGAGTTGCCTTCCGAATTTGCTTGCGGAGCCGTAGCCAATTCAGACGGGCTTCCGCATTCGATTCATCCCTCCTGTATGCTGCGCAGGCCTCCCGGCGCTGCTGAATCAGCTCCTTTAGCTCCCCGTCGAACCAATTGTTGGTGAAACGGGGTCGTATACATCTGGAGCCAAGGACCCGGTGCGCCGCCATTCGGAAGGACTGCGCCACTCGCTCGGTGACGTCATCTACCACCCATTGGCTGTCGGCACCACCCGATAGGTCAAGCTCAGGCAGCTGATGCACTCCAAGCTTCTGTAGGCAATGCTGGAATACGTCATCGAACTTGTCGCGTAGATAATCCAGCGCTTGCTTCGCAGCGTGATCATTACCCGAGACACCAGCACCAATAAGCTTATCAACACGAAAGGACCTGTAAGGTTTCGCAGCCCGCTTTGGCCGGCGCTGGCCGCTCCACGTCAGTTCGGCCCATACTGCCTTGTGGTCCGTATCAAGATCATCTTCGCATACTCCGAACTTTGCTCCAGATGCCAAGCCAGGCGACGCGCAGATGTAATCGAGAAGGTGTTTGCCTGTGCCCATGCCGCGCTGCTCACGCCGGGACCACCAGTAGGACCCTTCCACTGGGCACGAGAAGCCGCTCAGATTTCGCAGGCCCGTAGCGACGAGGACAGCCGCGAGTCTCTTGCCGTTCTCCGAACGTACCGGTGCTCCCTTATCATCGACCTCCCCGTGTTGATCGACGATGCCCTCCTCTTTTCGGCTGCATGCCGGCCCGAGCTTCGCGTTGGCATCCGCCACCGTGACCACAAGACCTTTGGCTCCAAAAAAAGCTATAGCTGCCTGCCAGGCCGCATACGCCTCTGACGACTCTTCTTCCTGCGTTTCCTGGGGAAAGTAGCCGTTGCCCACATAGATATCCTGAGCGCCGGTAACACCCGAGGCGATACGCAGCCACACTTGCTGCCGGTGGTCGACGGGGGCTGACACCAGGTTGCAATACGGACCAAGGAAGTTAGCCACCGCGAATAGAACCCCACCCTTGCAGCGATTTTCTCGCTGACCTCCGCAGGTTTTCCAAAAATCCGGAATCCATCCAGGCTGCATTTGGAAAGTTGCTTCTTGCCCATGCGGTGCTCCTGAGCCCCGATGACTAGCCAGCCCTCGTGCTTGTAGAATGATGCCCATTCCGCCGTGCCTACGTTGTCGTATCCCGTTTTACCCTGCCAGTTGTGACTCGCGACGAGTAGCTTGAAGCCGGTATCGAACTGCTTGGAGCGGTGCTTCTTGGCTCGTTTCCGGACCCGACGGCCGCGCTTGGCTTCCGCCCTCGTGCTGCCCCTCTCTGCAGGTGCTTGCGCAGGTTGGTCCCCCACTGCACTGGCCGCCGAATGCAGGGGCACCACATGCACATCAGCACACTCAGACACACACTTAGGTGCATCGGCAGCCAATGCCGAAGACACCACCTGCACATCATCGACACATTCTTCATGCAGAGGCAAGACGCGATATCCCGTCGCAGCTTCCTCCTTCCGGACCGCCGCTTCCCCACGCAGATGGATGCGAATAAGCCTTCGGACACGTTCCCTGTCCCTGAACCTGCGCCCAAGGGCCACATTGACCCCTCTGC
This sequence comes from Paulinella micropora, assembly GCA_019918135.1. Classification (NCBI taxonomy): domain Eukaryota; phylum Cercozoa; class Imbricatea; order Euglyphida; family Paulinellidae; genus Paulinella; species Paulinella micropora. The sequence continues at coordinate 136,699 of WBZZ01002106.1, forward strand.
CGAAGAATTTGAGATGTTTGAGTTGCTGCAACGCCGTCTGCCTGCTGTCATCGTCCTCGTAGACCAGCTCCAGGTGACGAGACATTCGCTGGCCTTGCCACTCCATTACCGGGACCACCAGACCAAGACCGCTCATTTTGGAGGCGATCTCCTGTAGATTGGCGCGTTCTGAGAGCCCCCAGACAATCAGATTACGCCCGTCCTTGTCGTACCGATCTACCCGCCGGTACCGTCGAGGCGGCGGTGCCATCTGCCATATAGCGCCGCTCGCCTTATGTTGAAGCGCCGACCCGTGTGCCAGGTTTGGGGAGGAAGGATGAGGCGCAGCTAAGATAGCCTCTCCACGTGGTTCAGGAATTCCGTCATATACGCGAGCCCTCATCCTCCCATCCTGGGACATCGGGCCAGAGCCCGTCGAAGAGGCATTCCCACGGGATTGTCCAGGTCTTCGGCGATTCTACCTTGTCCCATAAGGGCCACAGTGGTAGCTCCGTGCTTCGCGTATTTGTAATCCATTGAGAGTAGTAGACGGCCAATGTCGCTGGCCATCACCGCCGCGCCTCTTTACGCCGAGGAAAGCGCCCGTCCATGCAAATAGCATCGGCGGTATCTGCAACACACACTACACGCATTTTCGCCGGTGTCACTGGATGCTGCCACGTCGCTTCGTGCCCTTGGGCGCCCGCCAGCACCCCCAGCGTCACCAGAACCTGCCTCACGCACTCCACACACTCTCCATCGCATCGCCAACGCCTCTACTCTCATGCCTTATGGACTTTCAGCTGCTCCTAACAATACACAT
>WBZZ01002106.1:147500-152500 GCA_019918135.1 Paulinella micropora
CGTTTTTCAAGGATGCTGCATTTCTCCTCTCCTTTTCAACATAGTTTTCAACCTACTCCTTGACCTCCTATCATCCTTGACCAAAAACAACGGTTATCATTTCAAGCATAAGACCTCAACAGATGAAGTCATCGTGCACGAAGCTGCTTATGCTGACGACCTCAAACTACACTGCCGATCCCCGAAACACTGTCAATCGTCCATCAACATGATTGACAAATTTCTGTCATGGTCCAGAACAATGGCCGCGAAACCGCCCAAATGCAAAAGCCTTGCTTTCAAATACTGGACTAAAGCCGACGACTATAAGGGTCTCAAACGATTATTGCCGATCTCGTTCCCACCCTTCGACCCCGCCCTTACTATTACTGGCAAACCGATTGACTTCATCGCTGACAAGCCTTTCAAAGACCTCGGATGGATTGTCTACCATGACCTCAGCGAAAACGAACAACGTGCAGCAATCCAAAAGAAGTTCATTCTTTCTATGCAAGCCATCGATAGCTGCTCGATCAATGGCTTTATGAAATTTTGGCTATACCAGCACTACGCTGTCCAGTCACTTGCCTGGCCATTTCTCATTTATGACCTCTGCTTATCTTTCGCCAAAACCCTTGAGAAAATTGCGACCCGCTTCCTCAAAAAATGGGCCAATATCTACAAAAGAGCTCTGGTCTCTTGCCTTTACCGCCCACGCTCGAAATTCGGTCTACAGCTCCAATCCATCGTCTCTTTTTACCAGCGACTTCAAATCAACCGTGCTCAAATGCTGAAGTACTGCCCAGATAAACACCTCTCGTCCATTTATGCGATGAACCTGACGAAACACGAAACATTTCGAACTATCTGGAAACCAGAGCCTGTGCTCGAAAAGCTTGAGGCACAAGTTGATTTTGAATTCAAACATCGAGGCCAATCCGATCATCTCAGACTTGGCCATGGTCGCTACCCAAAAGAACATTCCATCACAGACCGCAAAGACAGGGTTTCAGAATTAGCTGCTGAGACAATACTTGAGACAACCACAGTGCATGACATGGACAAAGCCATGCAAGGGTGCTTCCTTCGTTTTGAAGACGCATGCCCCTTCGACCTCTCCTGGGCTCGCCTCATCGGAACCCGTAATCCCCGTTTAATCTCTTGGGTCATCAACGCAAGCACAAACTCGGTTATTACCCCCGACCTTAGACGTCTGTGGGGAATCATTCCCAACAACAAGTGTGCCCTCTGTTCTGGTCAAGCACATCTATGCCACATCCTCTCCGGTTGCCATGTTGCCCTCAAACAAGGCCGCTATACCTGGCGTCATGACTCTGTGCTCTGCACTATTGAAGCTCCCCTTCAAAAACACATCGAGAGCCATAACAAACGCTCCCCTATAGACCAAAATGAATCAAAGTCTATGTTTGTGAAAGAGGGCGAGCAGAAGCCTAAGAGACAGTCATTTCATCGACCATCCCTGCTTGACACTGCAAACGATTGGCAACTCCAAACCCAATACACCGGTTCTGAGCAAGCCTTTCCTGTCCACATTTGTGTCACTGACCTCCGCCCCGATATCGTTGTCTGGTCACTGTCTACCAAGATATGTATTCTGATCGAGCTAACGTGCCCGGTCGAGGAAAACATCCTTGACGCACGAGCCTACAAGACCAACCGATACAACAAGCTCAAATCTCAAATCGAGGACAACGGATGGACCTGCCACCTTCGACCAATCGAATGCGGGGCTCGCGGCATGGTATCGTTCTCTGTTCATCGATGTTTCCGCGCCTTGGGTTTTTCCCATCCCCAATCCAAATCCCTTTGCTTCAAGCTATCCCCCTGCGTAGCTCGTTGCTCTTTTGCGATTTATCGCTCCTGTGCAGTCAAAAATTGGACTAATCTTCCTCTAGTCCGTATTGGTGACTGCATTCCATCATAGCCGTCCAGTGTTGCATAGCCCGGGCTAGGTCCCTGCGGGGGTTTAGGCCTCATACAATGTCATCATTGTAGCTTGCGCAAGCTTACGGTGCTCAAAACACTTGGACTAACGGCTTCCTTTTCTTTCTCTTCTTGCTTATCCTCCCACTCTCCATTCCTAGATTGCCTTTTTCTTCAACGTCCTTCCTCCTCTTCTTTTTCCAGAACACAGTCTACCCGTGATTCCCATCCCGGACACATGCACAGTACACAAATTATTGTTTGATGTGAAACTGCGTTCCTTTGCAAGGACTACATTCCTTTGCGACATCTCATCTATCTATCTATATATCTACCTACCTACCTACCTACCTACCTACCTACCTACCTACCCACCTATCTATCTATCTATCTATCTATCTATCGATATCTATCTATCTATCGATATCTATCTATCTATCTATCTATCTATCTATCTATCTATCTATATATCTATCTATCCATCTATCTTTCTATCTATCTATCTATCTATTAATATATCTATCAATATATCTATCTATCTATCTATCTATTAATCTATCTATTTGTCTGTCTGTTTGTCTGTCTGTTTGTCTATATATCTGTAAATATGTCTGTCTGGGCCCCTTCTCCCCCCCCCCCCCCCCCCCGGGGGGGGGGGGCGCCCGCTTCTCTAAGACACACTTATCTATCTATCTATCTATCTATCTATCTATCTATCTATCTATCTATCTATCTATCTATCTATCTATCTATATCTATCTATCTATCGATATCTATCTATCTATCGATATCTATCTATCTATCTATCTATCTATCTATCTATCTATCTATCTATATATCTATCTATATATCTATCTATCCATCTATCTTTCTATCTATCTATCTATCTATTAATATATCTATCAATATATCTATCTATCTATCTATCTATTAATCTATCTATTTGTCTGTCTGTTTGTCTGTCTGTTTGTCTATATATCTGTAAATATGTCTGTCTGGGCCCCTTCTCCCCCCCCCCCCCCGGGGGGGGGCGCCCGCTTCTCTAAGACACACTTATCTATCTATCTATCTATCTATCTATCTATCTTTCTTTCTATCTATCTATCTATCTTCGCTTGTTGAGCCCGGAATAAACCCACAGTGCTCTGTCGGTTTATACTAGACTGTCGAACAGTCTCGAAACTCCATCTGCTTACTGGGTCCTCTGTAATGGAGGTGGGAGCTCGTTCTGCAAGGGGCGCTTATGGAACGAGCCCTGGCCCCGCCTGGTACTAGGGAGATTTGGTATTGCCTGTATCAGTCCCTTCCGTGCAAACATCACGGCTTAGCTGGGCATCGGGTTAATACTTTACCCACAGACTTCCTTGGTTGACGAAATCAGAAGCTCCTTTTTTCTGACATTAGTCGATATCTAATCTATCTATCTATCTATCTATCTATCTATCTATCTATCTATCTATCTATCTATCTATCTATTTATCAGGGTGCCCTTTCTCGCTTGTTGAGCCCGGAATAAAACCCACAGTGCTCTATCGGTTTATACTAGACTGTCGAACAGTCTCGAAACTCCATCTGCTTACTGGGTCCTCTGTAATGGAGGTGGGAGCTCGTTCTGCAAGGGGCGTTTATGGAACGAGCCCTGGCCCCGCCTGGTACTAGGGAGATTTGCTATTGCCTCTATCAGTCCCTTCCGTGCAAACATCACGGCTTAGCTGGGCATCGGGTTAATACTTTACCCACAGACTTCCTTGGTTGACGAAATCAGAAGCTCCTTTTTTCTGACATTAGTCGATATTTCATCTATCCATCCATCCATCCATCCATCCATCCATCCATCTAGCTAGCTAGCTAGCTAGCTATCTTTCTATCCATCCATCCATCCATCCATCTATCCCTCTAACCATCCATCCATCTATCTATCTATCCACAGATTGAAGTCGGTTACGTGTGCCCAGTGTGTCTCTCTATCTACTGTAGCTCTGTGGAACAGTGTACCACATGCGGGTAAGAACTGACGCCAAATATATTGTCATGTAATGTCCTTTGGACAAGAAAGTTCAATTTTAACTTATTTCTGTATTTACTTCTTTATTTCTCTACCTATTCATTCATTCATTCATTCATTCACTCATTCATTCATTTGTTGCAAAATGTGCGCAGAGCGCCGTTCTTTGTGCGGAATGTGTTCCGCCCCCCACTATAATATATATGTGGTATATTAGAATCACAATTTTTTTCTTGTTGCAAAATTTGCGCAGAGCGCGGTTCTTTGTGCGCAAAGTGTTCCGGCCGCAAGTCCGCAAGGGCTCAACAGGCAACCCCGCCGCTCCGCCCCCCGCGCCTCACGCCAAAAGCAAGGTGAACTCACTTTTATTTATTTATTTATTTAATCCTCCCCAGCATGCAGGCACAGGTACACTATAACCGCACAACACACACACACACACACACACACACACACACACTTACACACACACACACACACAACACACACTTACACACACACTTGCACACACACACACACACACACATACACACACACACACAAACATCCCCCCCCTCCCCCCCCCCCCCCCCCCCAACACACACACACACACACACACACGCACACACCAGTCCCACCCCAACTCCTCTCTCGCCCTGGCCGAAAAATCTCCAGACGCCCTGAAAACACCCCCAACATTCTGACCTCCATTTTCCATCAGCCGCATGTTATTTTCATTTTCCTAGGCCAAAAATGATATTGGTAGGCCTAAATGGTATATAAGCTCCTTTCCGGGAAATCACCGCAAAATACGTAAAAAAGCTTTCTTTCCTTATTCGCTACCTTTATTTGTGAATGTTTTTTCTGTCCTTCCGTTTTTGCAGCCTCCGCCTGGCTCTGCCGGTCCGCCCGCGGCAAAAAGGCAAGCTGTGGCGTAAGCACCAGCGGGCAAAAAGGCATTTGCCTGCGTCCGGCGTATCAGAAACCGGCCGACGCGAATATGCAACCAGCCATCAACGCGACGGGGAAAAATCAGACATGAGTATGTAACATACATACATACATACATACATACATACATACATACATAAGT
>WBZZ01002106.1:165000-172500 GCA_019918135.1 Paulinella micropora
CTACTACTACTACTACTACTACTACTACTACTACTACTACTGCTGCTGCTGCTGCTGCTGCTGCTTCTTCTTCTGCTATAGCTACTTCTCCTCTTGCGTCTGCTGCTGCCATTTCTGTAACTGCTGTTGGTATTGCAGCCTCTACTACTCCTGGCTTTAATAAATCTTTTGATGATTTTTTTGTTCCTCTTTCTCAACGAGAGCGTAAACATCAAACGCTTATCGAACAGCTCCTTGCTCTTGTTTCCCCTGAGGGAGGTAGAAGACCACTGGCAGCTCATGTTACCTGTCGGAGGTAGAAGACCAGCTTATTGTTACTCCTGGTTTAGATACGTTCATTGTGTTTGAGTGGGTAGATTACGACGGTGACAGAAAGACGAGAGTGAGAAGTAAATAGAGGAATAGTAAAGTGAAAAAATTCAGCTTGGGGAAGGTAACTAAGGTGGACGTTGATGGCGATGATCCAGATGTTGACTCAGTAGTGCTTGTTAACGTTTGGGGCCATCCATCAGGTTCAAACCAGTATACGGGGAAGTATCTACCGGCTTGGTTGCATGGTCGAGAAGAAAAGCAATCCATAAACGATCCAAGCACAGAGGATAAAGAATTCAAAGCTTGGGAGAAAGACGTGTTGGCAACCATCAGGTGAAAGTGAGGTGTCATCCTTACAAATCGCATCGACCGATCAAGAACACATCAAAAAAGATTTAAGACGATATAATTTTATTTGAAATGTAATTACCTTTAATAGATACTGTGTTTTCAAACCCATGATATAAATAAATTTTAATTTATTAAACTCAAAATTTTATTTGCTGAAATATTAATATTGAAATGATCAACTTAAAATCAAAATTTTTGTTTTAGAATAGTTCTAGCCATGAGTTTGACAGTTGGGCCACCAAATGACACAGATTTTAATCAGGCATCGCCTCACGTCAGCGGCGGTAGAGAGTGCCACGGTCCGAGTCACGGTGTTGGCAGTGTTTTTCTTTGTTCAAGTCTTATTTATTATCAAACCACTTAGAAAGTAAGGCGTGTTTTATGAAATTTATTCAATAGTTTAATATAATTTTAAAAAATTTCAAAAGCCTGAAAATGTAACTATTATTCAACAATATACATCTAGTATTTTAATAGTTTCAAATCTAGTCACTTTTTTCACTTTGACTAATTGTTACTACTGATTAATATTACCTGAACGTTGCTTTTAAGTTATTGTATCTCTTTTGATACCACTTCCGTCTTATCTCTTTGAGACCTCTTCCATTCTATCTCTTCTGCTTCCCACTCAGGCTCTACGAGTGGCAAGTATTCTATCAAAACAGTGTTTGCGTAAAATTAAAGTTTCAACTGCTATTAAAGATGATTTTACAACTTAAATAAGTATTATGAATCTGTAATGCTTATTGTAGCAAAGTTTTTTACAATTCATATTTAAATTCAAAAATGTGACGTTCAGAATCCTCGTCTGCATACATATTACAGTATGTGATTCGGAAGTTCCGACTCCGCGGTAAGTCACTGCATTAACAACAACGACAACAACGACAACAACGACAACAACAACAACAACAACACGTACGACGACGACGATAACAACACGTACGACGACGACGACAACAACGCGTACGACAACGACGCGTACGACAACGACAACGACAAAAACAACAACAACAACAACAACAACTACGACGACTACGACGACGACGACAACAACAACAACAACAAAAACAACAACAACAACAACAACAACAACAACATTTGGAATAGAAATTTCCTTTTTGTTCGTAACGAATCCAAAAAAAAAAATCGCCTCCGGCGGCCGCTCTAGGCAGCGTGGCCCTCCTGCGGAGAATAAAAACAACAACAACACGAACAACAACAACAACAACAACAACAACAGCAACAACAACAACAACAACAACAACAACAACAACAACAACAACAACAACAACAACAACAACAACAACAACAACAACAACAATAACATGTACAACAACATGTACAACAACAGCAACAACAACAACAACAACAACAACAACAACAACAACAACAACAACGTTTTACGTTTTATTATTATTGAATTGAAAAACAATAACAACAACAACATGTACGACAACATGTACGACAACAACAACAACAACAACAACAACAACAACAACAACATGTGGACATCACCCCCCGAATTATCAGGTAAACAACTTATTTATAGATTTCGTCTGGCCGGACACGTCTGAAATGCCAATTTGATCCTGGTCTTTTGGCGGCTTTTTGTCTTTGTCACTGAGCTAATATAAACGAGACATCATTCTTGTTTTGAGGACTGTGTTTGGTTATATTACTGATTTACTCTTCCATTGAGCTATCGTTGGGGATAGTACATTTGGAGTCCATAGCTAAAGGCTGATTTCTTTTCTGATCTGTAGTACAGACATCAGATAAGCACAAATCTATTTTTCGCTGATCTGTCGCACAGACATCAGACGAAAACAAACACTCCTACTCATCCTCAAACAAAAAACTTACAAATAAGCAATTAATTTGTCACAAGCTTGCATGACCTTTAGCCCTTGTGCACATTTGGCTTCTGTGTGCTCTTCTACAAGACACCAGACCACACCTACTCCACTCCCTCTTGCTGCTTGCATAAACCCAAGTAGGACAAGTGTGAAACAAACATCAAACAAACACACAGACAGAGGAGAAACGAGCAAAGCACTCCCAATCTCTGTTCTGAACCATTGTCCTTGCATTTTCTCAGAGTCTGCAGAAACCAAAGGAAATTGCACATCTCTCACACAAGAGCAAGACACGTATCGAAGCACTGTCCGACGACAGACTGACTTCTACAAAACAGCTCTTTTGACCAAACTATCGTTATCTCTGTGTAGGGCCTGACGCCCCATAACTATTTCAACAGAGAAAAGGAAGAAGGAGAAGAAGGTTGCATAGAGTGATAAGAATAACAGAGGAAAAAAAGAAGAAAAAAAAAACAGACGTGACTCTCATAACTTAAAATGGAAGACAAGAATGAGCAGGCTGGTGTGACACCAACTGATTATGGTCCTAGTGAGGGAGGAGAGGAGCAGGAGACTCAGTACTCAGAAGAGAGGGAGGATAGAGATGGAGAGGAGAGACAGGAGTATACGTATACAGCCGATGTAGAGTCGACAGGCGGGGGGGGGGGGGGGGGGGGGGTAATGCACAAGAAGCGAGTGCAGGTCAGACTGGAGGATCTCCATTGACAGATGCAGAGAGAGAGATAGAGGATGTTGGCCAGAATATCCCAAATACATGGGAACAGTTGGCTACATATGATGATGAAGAGTCCTTCTTCCTTAACTATCCAACCTATTATAAAACACACATCTACATTCCTTACGAGAAAAGGAATAGACCAGGACAAGGTCAAAGCAACCTCCTAATCGAAATTCCCTGCCTTGCGAAGCCTCTCTTCAACAAAGTGAGGTTTGAGCACGAAAGAGTGACATTGCAGGATATCAAGTATGGCGACACTCTTACACTGTGCGACATATACGACATATCTGCAACACTCTACGCTGCTGTGCTCGTTGCGGAATTTTATGAACGCACAAACATACAGTGGGAAAATAAACACACAACTGCAGCATGGCTGTCTGTCTGTGGTGTCCCCACTGATATCAAGAATCTAGAAAGAAAGTTCGAAGGTAGAAACCAAAGTGACATTGAGTTTGCCCTTGATGCTTTTGTAAATGCCTTCATACTGGCTTACAAAGAAATTTACAAAGCACTGAAAGACAACACAAGGCAACATCCTGTTTACGAGGAGGTTGACCAGTCTTGTCAGGTGCTTGAACGCCTCACATAACTCCATAAGTGCCTCTTTGAGGGGAAGGAGCAAAAACCAACATGGAAACAATGGGCCCACACGAAGAATCACACTCTCATTAAAGGCCCTCTCACAACAATCCCAAATAATAACAGAGCTGATAAGTCTTCCATGAGAGAAAAGGCACACTTCCTCTCTAGTGCCACAGGGCTTGCACAGTTCGTGACTCATCTAGCACGACAGGGGAAAGAAGAAGAGACGAGACAGAAAGCGGAGAAGGAGCAGAAGGAAAAGATAGCTGTGGCAATCGCAGTAGCACGGGTGGCTCCACAGCCAACGGCTCCACCTACCACAGCCAACGGCTCCACCTACCACATCTAACCCAGCTCCCAAGAAAGCAGGAGGAGGACCCACAGGAGGAGGACCCCAAGGGGGAGGAACAGTAATCAACTTGACTGACTCCCAGAAGAAAAAGCAGGCGCTGCAGGCAGCCCTAGCTAAAATCAAAATTGGGGGAGGGGGCCTTAAGCTCTATGCTATCACTGCGAATGAGGCTGACACAGAGAAGACCCTCATGACTAAAATCAATGAGATGGACAGATGCTTCCAGCAAAACCAGTGTGAGGTGAAGCAGGAGTATGAAGTCCTAGAACATCTCTGTGATCGATCCCTCCTTGGAGCTGGTTTTGATCGTATAACTTACGAGAAGTACAGAGGAGAGGAGGAGCTAGCAAGGAAAGGTGGACATGCAGAGATGAGTTGTACTCTGGCCATTGCTGCCCTCATTCGATACTTTAAGGCAAGTGGATACCAACACTTGTGCACGGGCACATTGATTGGGATTGAAATTTTCGACTTAGTATCGGAGCAGTTGCAGTCTGTCACTCAGCTTGCATCTGTCTTAACAAATGTGGGCACCCAGTACACTCTCTTTTATAACCACAAAGCCATACTCCTATGTTTCCTCAGTGCTTTGCACGTCTACAACAAAAATAAGCTCACACTGCTCATGCAAGACTGCAAAACCTTCGACAAGGTAAAGCACTTGAACTTTTTGGAGATGAGCGTCTTTGAGGCCACGACTAAGGCCGTGAGCCCAAAAATGTTGTGGACCGAAGTAATGACCGCTTGTCAGAGGCTCGACAGCCAGACAGCATCCTTGATCGGTTCTGCATCGGCTTCTGCCCAACCGCAAGCCGCACATACGCAACGATCTCTAGGAAAGCGACCAAGAGAGAACAGTCGTGAAGCTAACACACCTTGTATTCGTTGTTGGGCACGGGCACAATGCTTCAAACACATAAATAAAAACTGCCCGTACAACCACGATGTCGAGGACACCCGCATCCGAAACACACTCCTCAAGAACGTACGGTCGGACGAAACCAACACCGTCGCCGTTCTGCGCCGACTGCGCAATGATCAGGGGTGGAAATTACAGGATGTCGCGGACCATGACCACGAACTAGCTGACGCGATCAATTCTCTTTTCGCTAGAGATGATCAGAAGACGGCAGCCATAGAAGCCGCAAGTAGAGGAAGAGGTGGAACACGAGGAAGAGGAGGAGGGAGAGGAATCAATCGAGGAGGAGGAGCCCCTTTCGCACGAGGCACATACACTCGCGGGGGGGGGGGGGAGAGAGGATTTGTGAGAAGAGGAGGAGGAAGAGGTGTATTTCAAGGTAGAGGAGGAGGAAGATGGGTTGGCCGAGGTGGATACGGCAGCGCAGAGCGCCCGTACCACAGAGATGGGGGCTGGGCAGACGGCTCGAGCTCAAGCTCGAGTTCCTCAGCACCACAGGCCTATGGGACATCAGGCGCAACCACTACCGACACTGATGCCGACTCAGGTAACAGATTTGAGGTAGTCCAATGACTAGAGAAGGAGTGAGAAAACAAAACAACAAACATTGCACGATACACCGTTGTGCAGGTCCCAACCAAGGGTACCAGTGAGTCTAAGATCCCACAGCAGGCCATAGACCAACTCAAAGGTAGTACAATACCAGTACACCCATCACGACAACAAACAGTGCATGCTGCTAATAGGCAGGCGAGTAAAGCGCTGGCAAAGCGAAAGCAGGAGGGCCCGTCGCAGCCACAGCCGAAGAAAGTAAGAATAGAACCGGCAATCAATCTTATCAACTTGCCGAGACAGACAATAGACAAGAAGGATGGAGGACATCAACCTCTCCTCACGGTCTCAAACAGAGAAAGCAAGGACAATCATCCTTCGCCTGTGAACAATACCCAAACAGACGTTACGAAAACGGCAGAAAGGGAGGAGGAGGCGAACCTCGAGAAAAGGATACAGATTTTAGAACACAAGCTCCTTGTATTGGCCTTAAAAAGTCACCGGCCAGACGCTTTATGCTATACGAACCTTTTTTGTGAAACATTGAATACCTTTATAAACGTTGGTAATGATACTATGGCGAATATTAATATTGTCTGCCGGAAATTTACTACGAAACACCATGCGTGGTTAGAAACTAATATGAAAAAATCATCTGGCACCTTGAAAGGAGTTAGTAGTCGGACGGATATAACGGGCATCATCACTTTAAATTTTAAATTGAAATCCGGACGAGTATATCGAGTGGACTTTTACGTTGTCCCCGAATACCACGGATCTGTTCTTTTGTCGTACGACCAACTGGCGACAATGAACGTAGTGATTGATTGCGCCACCAAAAGAGTCATATACGGCGTAGAGCCAGGAGAAAAATATACTGTCGACTCTCTCCATGCTATTGACTCATACGAGGCCCTACACCTAGGGGTAGCATCGGAAGGGAAACAGGTGGCCATTACACACGCATATGAGGCATATATGCCAACGGACGCGGTGTCTAAAGATGGTTCAAACCTGTCAGACAAGAGAGAGGCGGAGGTCTATACGGCTACAGTCCCTACACAATGGGATAAAAAGTCGATAGACGATCTCATTGAAAAGAGGAAAGAGGAGATTATATGCATTGGGAAAAAGGTGCCCATCGCTGGCGAGATTTGAAGAAGGAGCAGGGGCCGATGTACACATTACCAACGGGTATTGCGTTCACGTAAAGGTGGAAGAGAAGGACAGACAGGAGTTTATACCGAGGAGAAGGGGACGACTCCCTGATATCCCGGCAGAAGATATTAAAAGCTTTATTACCGAATTCTGGGGTGACGAGCCTACGTGGCCGCGCTCACTGACAGAAGTGAAAAAGTGCCTGCGCACTCTTTTTGAAAATAATAAACCATATACGGTCATACTCCCGTACAATGAGAAGGCGATATGGGCGCAGGAGATACGGGACCGGCTTATTGATCATCCGATACCGGTGCCATCACGGAAGCAACACTTAGTGGTGGCTTGTCGTCTCGGGACTCGTGAGCAGAGCAGTGCATACAAGCGGAAGCTCAGAGACCAGGACAAGTTGAAATTGATTCCTCAAGCATTCACATGCTTCGATGGTTTCTACACCCGAAAAGCTCCGTTGCAATATGCGAGATTAATAGATATGTTGGTAGGTCTGGCGGAGGACGACGAACCAGACACTGCCACATATGAAAAAACGGGAATGGACGATATATAAGAAGAAGACTTGGGCTTGGAGGAGGACAGAGCACCCCTCAAGCATCACAAGAGAATGTCAGAGGAGGCGTTTAAGGCGGCGATAGATGAGAAATTGGCAGGAGGA
>WBZZ01002106.1:177500-205000 GCA_019918135.1 Paulinella micropora
CTCTTTCTCCTTTTTCTTCTTCTCTTCCTCCTCCTTCTCTTTCCCCTTCTTCTTCTTTTCTTCCTCCTCCTTCTCTTTCTCCTCCTCCTCCTCCTCCTCCTCCTCCTTCTTCTTCTTCTTCTTCTTCTTCTTCATCTCCTTATTCTCTTCTTTCTTCTTCGTCTTCTTCGTCTTCTTCGTCTTCTTCTCCTTCTCCTTCTTCTCTTCCTCCTCTTTCTCCTTCTTTTTCTTCTTCTCTTCCTCCTCCTTCTCTTTCCTCTTCTTCTTTTCTTCCTCCTCCTTCTCTTTCTCCTTCTCTTTCTCCTTCTCTTTCTTCTTATTCTTCTCCTTCTTCTTCTTCTCTTCCTCCTCCTCCTTCTTCTTCTTCTTCTCTTCCTCCTTCTTTTCTTCTTCCTCCTTTTTCGTCTTCTTCTCTTCCTCATTCTTCTCCTTCTTCTTCTCCTCCCCCTCCTCCTTCTTCTTTCTTGAGGGATCATCAGGTCTCAAAAACGCTGTCTGCCTCTTATGTCTTTTGTGGGGGGGACCTGCTTCCTCGCCCAAGCCGTCGTCCCATTTCGTGGCTTTATCCTTCATTAGCATTCCTTGTTGATTCCACGAGTAGCAGAAGCCGCGGACCAACGTATCGAGGTCGCCTTGGCCCTGCATGTTACACATGGATAAAAAAAATAAACAGGCAAGCACACAATCTTAGTATAGTATTACCAGATCATGCTTGCGAAAGACGTCGTCGGGAATCTCCACATTTTCGAAGGGCTCCACGTCTGGGGATCCGTTGATAGTAAGGAAGATTTCATCTCGCGAATTTTTTCGAATAGTTTGTAAGGTCTTGGCAACGAGCTTGCTAAAACTCTTCTTGGGCATCAGAGCTAATCCTACATTCAAACATCTTGTGACTTTGCAGAATGCGAAATGAGTTGCCTTCCAAGGCGCCAAGATTTGAGTTGGTTCGTGACGCGGTGGGTGGTGGAAGCTAAAAAATCAGGTCCTAGCGATTGGAAAAAGGCTGGAGGGTAGGTGTAAAGTTTGTGCAGACTTTTTATTAAGAGGAAATCATTTTGAGAAGATATAACATCATTCCCGCCTATTCCATAGACCAGATTAGGCGGGAATGCATTTCTTTTTGTTATATACTAAATTGTCTGCGGAGAAAACTCTGCATAAACTTTTGTCAACACCGACCTCCATGGTTTTTGAAATTCCTCTCTTCCTCCTCACAACTCAAGCGATACCTTGTAAAAAACTACAGCCAAATGTTTGTTAAAACCATAAATATCAGTTCCTAATAGTTCACAGCCCAACTGAACCTATTTGCCACAAGCCAGCAGTTCGATAAAACTTCGTTTTTGAATTGACTTTTTACAAAAGTTTGTGCAGAGTTTGTATTAAGAGGAAAGTATTTTGAGAAGACGTAACAGCATTCCCGCCTATTCCATAGACCAGATTAGGCGGGAATGCATTTCTTTTTTTACATACTAAATTGTCTGCGGAGAAACTCTGCACAAACTTTTGTCAACACCGACCTCCATGATTTTTGAAATTCCTCTCTTCCTCCTCACAACTCAAGCGATACCTTGCAAAAAGCTACAGCCAAATGTTTGTTAAAGCCATAAATATCAGTTCCTAATATTTCACAACCCAACTGAATCTATTTGCCACAAGCCAGCAGTTCGATAAAACTTCGTTTATGAAATGATTTTTACAAAAATTTGTGCAGAGTTTGTATTAAGAGGAAAGTATTTTGAGAAGACGTAACAGCATTCCCGCCTATTCCATAGACCAGATTAGGCGGGAATGCATTTCTTTTTTACGTACAAAATGGTCTGTGGGGAAAACTCTGCACAAACTTTTGTCGACACCTAAATTCATGTGTAGATGTTGTTGTTCAGTTATCTCTTTCTTTTTTTCTTTCTTTTCTTTCTTTCTTTCTTTCTTTCTCTCTTTCCTTTCTTTCTTTCTTTCTTTCTTTTTTCTTTCTTTTTCTTTCTTTCTTGCTTCTTTCCTAAGGCTTTTGTACTTCCTCCTCCTCCTTTTCCTCCTCCTCCTCCTCCTTCTTCTTCTTCTTCTTCTTCTTCTTCTTCTTCTAAGAATCTTTTTCTTCTTCTTCTTCTTCTTTCTCTTCTTCTCGTCTTTCTTCTTCTGCACCGGTAGACAGAGCAAAACTGCGGCACTTCACGTGGGCGGTGATGCAAAGTCCTCCGTGTTGTTAAGCTTCTTCTTCTTCTTCTTCTTCTTCTTCTTCTTCTTCTTCTTCTTCTTCTTCTTCTTCTTTCTTTCTTTCGTTCTTTCTTTCTTTCTTTCTTTCTTGTTGTTGTTGTTGTTGTTGTTGCTGTTGAGAGAGAGAAACGCACAAACATTCATGTGTGCATGTCTAGGCATATGCATGCTGAGGGCTTCCAAAGCGCCGATTTACGTGGCCCACCGCGATGGTGGCTACGGAGTTTTTGCCGGTAGATACCTTCCTCCTTCCTTCCAGCTTGGGCTCCTGGAAGCGGGAGGACATGCTCTGAATCTTGATCGTAGTACTGCTTTTTCAGAGCATTTTACGATGAAAATTGGGAACTTCCTTCAAACCGGCATGCACCCCATTCAGTTTATTTCCCCTTCAAGCAGAAATGCTTTGCATCTCATAAATTCTTCAGCGAAAGGATTCAACCCTGAGAAGGATACTGCCCAACCAAACGTGAAGGTAAATTTAATTTACTAACTAGTACAGTCGCCATACATAAAAAATTACTGCAATGTAAAGTTGTATATCTAAATGCACATGCATACAATATACATCATACATACATCAATGTTAGTATTACGTGCATTTTTTTTCCAGATCAGCAAGGGGACTCCAATCGTGACGGTGAGCACTGGAATGAGCAAAGGTGAAGAGATTTTGCTCAATTATGCGCCGAATCCAGGTTTAACCATCACTACGCTACCGAGCGATGCATACCCGGTCTGGCTGAAACAAGCTGCCAAGCAACGCGCTGAAATTCCAGTATTTTGGTACGAGACTGACAACGGCCCTGTGTGTTTCATCGTTCCTGAGCAAGAGCATCCAATTCCTTTGAAATCAGTTTCATTGAAGCACGAAGAGAAGCTTGCGATTTTAACCTCAGTTAGTAGTATTACTTCTGATGCAACTTCGCAGCCGGTGTCAAGATCTTCATCTATGACGACGGAGCAGAAAATGAAGCTTCTTAACAGCGTTACTTCTGTTTCAGAAAGTCAGGATACTCTTCTGCGAAGGGAGAGCTCTAACGTTACAGTTGTGCTGGAAAAATCAAGCTCTCGTAGTAAGAAGGTAATAAATAAATGAAATCAATCACTAGGCAGCTTCTGCTTTATAGGTAGTTGGTTTTGACATCGATGCTGACGTGGACCAGAGGGCGGAGCCACAGAGTATTCCGGTCAAGCTCAAAGATAGCAGCGCGAGACTATATGCTCCTACCGGCTCTCTGGTAATTTCATTTTTCTTTTGCTTGCTTGCGGAAGTTGGTAGTCATTCTGGTTTGTTTAGAGCGTCGACGAAGATGATTCGGATACTGATTCGCAGTGCTACCATGAACCTACCGATCCTAGATGGCTCCCCCCTCTGATCCACGAAGAATATGCGGGTGCGGAATCCAGTATTCTGTGCGACTACGACAAGCTGATGGAATCAAATGAGCTGGTGTGTGACCTGATGAAATTGTCACCACTTCCTCTACAACGACCACGCAAGAATCCCACTCGGCCCTACAACATCAAAAGCCGCACCAAAGGATACGTGAGGTTGCAGAGACCGCAAGCGCTCAAGAAATTGTTGGGGATGACCTTCGCAGACCTGAATAGAGAAGTCAAGTCTGTTTGCTGTCAGAAGTGGAAGTGTTACGCATTCATCGACACGCGTGATGTGCTACACACACGAGCGAAGAATGCATCGTCTTCACTAAGTGAGCTTTACACTTGGACAGCTGCTCAGCTTGAATCCTTTCAAACTAAAACTGGCTCGTTTCAATACATGTATCAAACGGAGCCGGTCTGCAGAACAGCTTGGCAGCGCATCCACGGCGTCAGCAACAGAGTTTTATCTCGCGCACACAAGCTTCTTACCAACAACATGAAGGTCTTTGCCAGAAAGTCAACAGCAGTTCCTGACACGGAAGATCTGGTTACGGTTTTGCTTTGTGAAAAATTCACAGACAGTCATCCCGAGATATGCAGTGACGGCATATGGAGGCTACAAGAAATGGCTGAGGACGCCGGAGTGCAAAAGTATGTTCGGGACAACTGGCAAGAAGTGTGTCTACGGTTTGGTCACTCTAAGCGAGTTAATCCTGATAATCCTCCAACAGACAATACAATCAACAAGGTTTGGCGAGCAGATTTTCCGAACATCAAGTTTGTACGAGGTAATATGCATATAAGTATATAATGACATTTGAACTTGTGTTATTTCATTGAACCTATATTCAATTCCCGTTCTTTTCAAGCTCAAGATAATATATATATGTTGCAAAGTTGACTGTTCGATGAGAAAGAATCGCTAGCCTTCAACATTACTCACTACATCCTTGTGCTGCAGCGGGAGACTTTGCAAAATGTGATATCTGCACGGATCTTGCGGCTCAGCATTCCCAAGGTTTCAAGAGTGAAGCGGATGTTCAGGCTTGGCGCCGCCGTAGCCGCCTTCACCACAAAATTCACAGGACCTGCCGCGTGGCGAGCATGCAACGCAAGAAGGCTGCGCCAGAAGACTTCCATGCTACTGTTATATCTGCAGACATGAAGCCGCCTGTGAGGATTCCATCTTGCCGCCGTGCTGCTAAAGATTTCAAAGGCAAAATGGTTTTTCGCCTTTGCGTCGGTATCAACACTTGTTTCACTACCGATACTAACTTCATTTTCACGTACCTGGAAGGCGCAGTGGAGCATGGTGTGAACAGCAATATTACTATGCTTGCATCACTTTTGCATTGGGAGCTTTGGCATCCTCGTACTATGCCAGCATGGAAATTATTTCTGGAATGGGACGGCGCCGGGGATAACACTGCGTGGGCTATGCTAGGCTTCATCGGGCTTAATGTTGTGGACCGCGGTATCCGTTGGCAAGCAGAGTCTCATCGCAAGCCTCCTGGGCACGGCCATGACGGGAATGATCAGCAGTTCAGAGTGATGGATATTGGGTGGAAGAGCACCTTCCTTACAACTAACATCGCTCAAGCTTTGTTGAAACTTATCCTTGCCTTCAAGCAAAAAAGATCGCAATTCGTGTTGGTTGTTCTTGCTTGCAATTACGACTGGATGACTCATTTCAGTCCATGCATGAATAAGAGCTTCAAGCATTACAGCAAGCCTCTGGCCTGGCGCATCACCAAGAATGAGGATCCTGACGAGTTACCGACTGCGGATTTCAAGACGATGGGAGACGCACAGGAGGAATTTCATGGAGAGAAGGATAATCCCCTAGGAGCACCAGTTAAACTGTTCATTCAGCGCCCCGGTACTGTATTATATAAATTTCTCCTCCCCCCCCCCCCCACGTGCATGTGTTGTATGTATTGCAATACCGGTGCGTTGGATGTATTGCAGCGACTAATCTGCCTCGCAAGCTTCCTGTGGGCTACTTCGTCAACCCACGTTTGAAAAAGGATATTCGTTCTTTGGGCAAGTACCTAGGGCCGGACGAGCGGGCACATGTGGAGAAGATGTTGGCGGCGGGAAACCTGACAAGAGTGGAAGTTGATGGCAAATACTTCGACGGTGGTCTGCCCGGACGCCCTGCTCATATGTCATGTGTTGATGCGAAGGGAAAGGAATGGAGAGTCGAGTTCCGACTTATCGATGAGCTGCCGATGAACTGGATGGAGTTGCCTCCTAACAGCAAAGAAAAAATAAACGCTCTTACCCATTTGACACCTGATGAGCTTCTTTCTTTGCCACGTACATATTTTGTCAACGATGGACGGCCTCCAGCTCACCCGCGATGGCGTGGTGCAAGGGAGCTGACTGAGGAAGAAAAGAAGGAGCAGGATTTGGCTTTTGCAAATGTCTCTCATCCGTGGCGCAAAATTTTCACTTTGCTTACATCGTCTCAAGACAAGCAAGCATTTGCATCCAGCCAAATGGTAGTCAAGGAGCTAAAGGACTGGCTTAGAATGCACGGTGTTCCAACGCAAGACGGCGACCGGAAACAGTTTAAAAAGGCGCAGCTGGTTGACCAAGCATGGAATCATTTTCAAAGCTGTGACTGTGGGTTAGAGGAAGAAGTGGATGCCAAACTAGCTGGTGCTGCAGAACCCGAACCCGCGCTATCTGGGAACTCTTCTTCTAGCTCAGAGGAAGAAGTCAACGGTATTTCATGCTATATCTGCAATACGTTTTGCAAAAACTAGTCGCATTGTGTTATTATTTACAGTAGGTGAACAGGATGACTCAGACTCAACTGTCAGTGTGCCTCGTAGACGAGTACGCCAACCAAGCCGTCAGCGCGGACGTCGCCGCGCGCGTCGAGCAGCAGGTGGACGCGGACGCAAGCGCGCGCGAAATTCAGCTGATTCCAAGCAGGCGCTGCCATCTCAACGCAGGGGCAATCAGGTGCAAGGCGCAAACCAGCCAGGCCCGAATCCGTGGGACTGCCCCTGCTGTTCTTGCCATAACGCTGAAGGTGGAGACAAGTGTCAGTTATGTGAGTGGCCTGCAGATGTTGATAGCTCTGATAGCTCTGACGACGACGACCCATTGATGTCGCCTCGCAAGTAAGCAAGGAAATATTGCAACCCTTGCACGCACAAAGGTCCTGATGTAGTCATTTTATATTGGTAACATTACAAGCATATGTTATCATGGTTATTTCTTAATATGTAAGAGATTTTGCGCGTTGTGACTTTTTTTCTTTTGCAGGTGCACGCGCTACGATTTTCTATCGTTGCAACCGAAAATTAGAACCTTTTTTGCTTGATGTAACCTTCGCATCACACAAACCCTCCCCCCCCCCCCCCCCCAACGTGAATCCCCCTCCCACAGCGGGCGGCAGGACATTTTTAAAGGTGAAAGCAGCTCATAATGTAGGAAAATACTAAAAACAAATAAAACAAAACAATCAAAGCAAGGTGTGCATGGTTGTCGCTTGTTTCCAGCATGGTCTTGCCGTCGCCGGCATGAAAAAAAAGTAGAAAAATTATAGTGTCAGACCGGTTTCGGTCCACCTCCGGAGGTGAAGTCCAAGTGGTTGACTATTAATAAAAACATGTTTTAATATCATTTTAGTATGTTCTGTAACTAAATACTGAATTCCCATTCATTTGCACAAGTTTTCTGAAAGTCCCTAAAAGTCTTGAAAAATTTCGGAAAAAGTGATACCCCCACCTTTGACGAATGGTTAGTTATATCGAGTCGGTGCAGATGGCGAGAGGGGTCCGATATAACCGATCGGGTCTACGTCATAGCCCGCAAGGTCCGGATCATGGGATATGTTGTACAGCATATGTCCTCGAGGATGCTGAGTGGTCCTATGAAGCATATGAGAATATGAAGGCGGAGATAAAACAAGAAGAGATTAAGCAAGAAGCATATGCGGAACCCCCGCAGGAGAACAAGGAGGAGTTAGACGAAACCCCTGAGAGGATAGGAGTGCAGCTAGAGGATGGGACTATCCACATAGCCTCACCCACTGCATGGAGACAGCAACAGGCTCTCGATCCGGAGTTCAAAGAGCTAATACAGCTATACAAGAACCCGAACGAGCTGAAAATGACGAAGGAGATTAAGGAGCAACAGAAGGAGATGGGGTGGAGAGACGGTCTCTTGTGGTACAAAGGCCAACACGGGCGCTATGCATCACAACCAGACAAATGGACTCCCTGGGTTCCTGAGAAACTCAGACACATCATTTTTGTCGCTGCTCATAACTGCCCACTACTGGCGCACCCGGGCCGACAAAGAACGCATATGTTCATTTCGAGACGATTCTGGTGGAAGAAGATGAAGGAGAATATTGATGAACAGGTCAATGCATGCATCCATGCAAGACATCCAAAACACCATGGAAGGCGAATTTTGGCCTGATCGGGACTTTTCCTTTACACTTAGGAATGTTCGAGTTCTTACACACCGATCATGTATGACCTTTCCCGGTCACGACGGAAGGTTACAGATACCTTCTAACGGCCATAGACAGAGCCACCAACTATGTATGGGTGGTCCCAGTCAAAGACGTTACGAGCGAAACAACAGCCAAGGCGTTGATTGACAGGATCATCTCACAGATTGGGGTGCCGAGAAAAATATGCTCAGATCGAGGCCCTGACTTTAATAATGAAGTCATCGACAAGCTATCTGCATATTACGGCATGAATGGCAATATGTCACCGCCTATAACCCAGAGCGAACGGCAAGATAGAGCGGGTGCATAGACCCCTCAAGGCCGCGCTGAAGATGTATTGTATGAAGAAGGAGAACCAAAAGGCATGGGTGGAGGCAGCATCCTCGTTTGCCTTTGCTATGAATTGCCTACCCTCTACAGCGTTAGGTGGTTCAAAAGGTTTCGTCTCGCCATACCAATTGGTATATGGGCGTGAGCCCGCCATCCCAGCCTCACTGCTGCACCCAAAAGATTCATGGGCAGATCAGGATGAGCTGTTTGGGGTGAGACTTCGGGCGAAGATGGAGGCGGAGCAAATAGTACAGGCGCATAGGGAGGCGGAGCGCAGGAAGACTGATGCTGAAGGTGTCAGGCGGGCACACCTGGATCAAGTCAGATTTCAGGTCGGGGATATTGTACTACTGTATCATCCTCAGGTTCCTCAGGGAGTCAGCTCGAAGCTGTTCATCCACTGGAAAGGACCATACCAGATCATGGAACAGATGGGGCCTTTGAATTATAAAATCAGGGGCAGAGGAAAAGTTCAAATAGTCCATGTACGAAGGCTGATTAAGTATGATCCCTTCCTACTTGAAGATGAGTCCGTTGATCAAGCACTCAAACGGATGGAGGCTGACTTTAAAGAGGTCCCACCAATCCGTAAGGAGGATATCTCGGAACGGGATGCCTACAGGGCACCAATTGCGGAAAAGGAGGAGGCTGAGCTGGAGAACAAGCGGGCCACCGACCGCAAAAGCGCGGGCGGGGACTCAGACCCGCAAAAGGGTGGAGTCGAACGTGCCGGAAGGAAAGTTCACGGAGGCGCAAATAAGGAGAGCGCAAAATGACCTTATCTACGACCGACCGAGAAAGGCGATAAGGACGGCACGTTCGCAAGGAGTCCATAAAGAGGGGAGCGATGGCGGAGATCAAGACCCTCGCGCGGGCAATGACACTCTCGTTCACCCCAGTTGGAAAGAAGGAGATGCGATTGGACATATTTCATGGGCCAAAGACGCTTTTTACTTGGTGAGGCCTGCGACCCAACACGTAGCCGATGACACGCTCTCAGATTTATATCTCATGAGAGTCATGGCAGTACCTCACAAACGCCATACGCGATCGAATCGAATTTCGACTGCGGCACAAATCATACAACCAGTCTTACATTTCTGGAGAAGTCTGGATCCAGTGGAAGATCCTAAAGTAAGACAGTACCTTCCAGTATATAAAGACGCCAAGAAACTTGAGACATGGGATGATACCATATCTCCTACAGATAAAGATCATACCGCGTGGACCATACAAGCACTACCACGAGGGGTGCTAGACATTCCTTTTGACTTGGCACAAGGCGCAATCCCTCACAAAATTTGGGACGTCCTCGAACAGTCTACCTTAGACTTAACTTTGGTTGGAGGTCCTCCACCAGGTAAAGGAGTCCGCGCGCGTAAACGGCGTCTATAGTAAGTATTTTTTTCTCTAGAAGTATTGTGGACCTGATCGATTGCGAGCATAGCATTGATCCAATATCGTCCCGACAACCTTACTTAGATATTAAAGCTACTACAGCATTCATTCTTCTAGAGATTAACAAGACACAGCTGACAAAAAATAGGCATTCTATTCTCTTGCTTCGGCAGAGACAGACGAGACGGCCACGAAACAGCACCGTTACAGGATCGCTATTTGAGTGAGCGATGGTGTTTCTTGGATACGACCCGCATTAGTACCAGAATGATGATCTCATTAAAGACTCTACAGTCTAATCAAGAACTGATATATTAATAACATGAACTGCTACACCGGATTCCATCGATCTCTACTTGTATCGGCATATCGCAAGGTTAGGGCGCACTCAACCCAACTTCGGATATAGTCGTCAGACTTGATCACCTGACACTATATTAAATGATACAGATTTATACAAGGGTATGTCTTCACAAAAAGTAAATCTTATCGACAGAAGAAAGAGGAAGATTTTAATATAGATACTGAATGTGCTAGAGTATATATACGATTGGTACCGGGGCAAGTATCATTGTTGTTTTATAACGGCTAATTCGTGGGTTGATGTATTTTCATACATAACTCTAAACGAATCTTAGTCAGAAAAGAAATCAGTTCAAAGCGTATTATGTCGGAAACGAAGTTCCGCCATAAAAAACTGGGAGGGAGTACTGTGGACATCACCCCCCGAATTATCCGGTAAAAAACTTATTTATAGATTTCGTCTGGCCGGACACGTCTGAAATGCCAATTTGATCCTGGTCTTTTGGCGGCTTTTGTCTTTGCGTCACTGAGCTAATATAACCAGACATCATTCTCTTTTTGAGGACTGTGTTTGGTTATATTACCGACTTACTCTTCCATTGAGCTATCGTTGGGGACAGTACAATATATATATATACATATATATATAATTATAATTTCTCGCATACATTATATCTAGCTAGCCTAGTATAACTACTATAATATATATAGAGGCAGAGCCAGCGGCTACTATGGTAGGTTTCCTGTGCCGGCCGTTCAGTTCCTCACGAGCTCTACACCTTGCGTTCGTTGGCGATGACTCGGACACAGACCAGGTGGTGATCGCGGGGCGGCCCCCGGCGGGAACCTGCGCACTGACTACTTGACGCCGATAGTTGCTAACCATTTACGCTCATTTATAACTATGCCACCGACCATATAATAGTTGGTCTGTTATTATTATTATTCAACTACTTAGTACTATTTTATACATGTCATACCTATTTTATAAGAGACCAAGTTGGAGGCCAGGGGATGGCGTGAATGATTGATGTTTCATCACCCGGCTCTTGAACGGGTTGATAGTTGAGAAATCATTATTGGGGAAAATTTTACCGTTGCGTAAGGTAAACGGTTTGGTGGGTCACCGATCACAACTAAATATTAAGTTAGATGGAAGTGTCAAATTGATAAATCGGTGGCATTAAAGATCATAACCGTCGCAATTAATTTATAAAAATAAGATAATATTAATATTTATTAATTAAATTTAAACTTGAAATTGACAGTTATCAGTATTGAACTCCAAGACTCTGGCTAGCCTTAGTCAGTTTCAACTGAGTTGAATTTTTCTGCCGGTCAGGAAATTGAGTCGTCACGTTCTTTTTTTCTATTAATTTGAACAACGATGTTGATAGTTATGATAAGACAATTAAAACTAACAAGAATCAATTATTTCAATTTTATTACTTTTTGAAAGTTTCAAAACTGAGACTAGGAACGGAATCGTTCAAGTTTGTCTTGTCGTAGGTCCGAGGCTGCGCACGGTTCAGCCTGTGACAGGATAAAGTGGAAGTTAACGTGCAAGTTAAATATTACGACAACAAAAGATTTCACCTCATATCTCAGCTTTGAAATTTTTTTAAAAAATTTGAATTTCCAGCAGTTACAGTGACCATAGTTTTTTTTTAAACGATTTTGCAGTTTCTTCAAGTACTGCCCCGCCGGAGGATTGGTTCTGACTTGATTGAGTTTGGTTTCTCTCTGTTTCTATGTTGTTTTACACCAAGACGTATGTACTTTAATTGATTCAATTCAAAATTAATAATGTTAACTCAAATTGCAATTCAAAATTTTTCAAGTTTGCCAGTGCGGGTGGCACCAGGTCTGTATGTGAAGCACTAGTAACAACAATTGAACAACAATTGAACAGCATCAATTGAACAGCAACAACAACAACAACAACAACAACAATTGAACAACGACAACAACAGCAAACAGATCACACCCATTCTCTCTTTAACATAAAAACCAAAACCATGCAAGTCAACAGAAAACAACACCCAAACAATAAACAGAACCCCCCCCCCCCAAACCTAAAAAAAGGAGAAAAATATTTGAACTTGAAAATTTCAAGTCAAGTTTGAATGTAGAAATTTGAACTTGACATTTTAAAATTGATAAACTACATTAGGTTGCATGCATTTTGATGTAAAACAACATAAAAACGAAAAGGAACCAACCTCAACCAAGTTAGAGCCCAACCGGAAACTGCTCGCTCAGACAGTGTACGTGTAACGGTTGCAACGGTAACCAATTGCTTGTAAAAATGATTCGCATGGCTTTTAAAAATGTTCATTTTGAAAGAAAACAAAAGCTGAGAACAGTAATATTAGACAGGATCTGTCATTGTCTGTCCATGTTAATTAATCACTTAGGTGAGGAAGCCTATTATTATTACTATTACTATTATTACTATTATTATTATTATTATTATTATTATATTATTATTATTATTATTATTATTATTATTATTATTATTATTATTATTATTATTATTATTATTATTATTATTATTATTATGGAGGGGTGCACAGTATGGCACCCCACGAGAAGAGGAGGTGGTTGTGCCTCTTCCCACTGGTTCTGAGGCTATGTTGTTGTGTTGTTTTTATAAGACATACACCACGTGGGGTCAAAGGGGTATATACATTCCGAGATCTAGGGGTGGTGACGGGTTTCGAGGCGTCCCAGACACTTACCGCCAAACGTCCTCATGCGCTGGCAGACCGCATGAAGTGTCTGCTACCTCCCTTGAGTACCTCCATTAGACTGATATCCAGTCTCGTGGAACTCTCACGCGGGGAAGATCAATCATTTGCAGTTGATTCCCTGCAAGGTATCCGACACGCCGGGCGGGTAGCTATTCAGGGATGGTTAGAGTCACTCTTCCCTCCCCAACATTCACTGTGTGACTGTTGGGTCGAGGGATGGAGGCGCATAGTCCTTGGACTCAGCCATGACAGATCAATACACATATTATCATTATTATTATTATTATTATTTATTATTATTTATTATTATTATTATTATTATTATTATTATTATTATTATTATTATTATTATTACTATTATTATTATTATTATTATTATTAGTGGCACCGCGATAGAACTAAACATTCGACAATCTTGGGGGTATCCCTTTTTCCGAAATTTTCCATGAAGTATATGGACTTTTTTGAAAACGTGTGGAAATGAAAGGAAATGAATTCCCTGATTGCAGAACATATAAAAATAATATTAAAATATGTTTTTATTAATTGTAATACACTTTAACTTCATCTTCAGAGGTGGGCAGGAACCGGTCCGACACGGTAATTTTTCTACTTTTTCGTAGTCCCGGCTACCATGAATCTATGATGATAACAATGCCGAACATGCAGAATTTGCTTTTACTGTTTATTCTTGCTTATATTAAGCATTTTACTATATTAAGACATGGTTTTACCTTCAAAAAATTCTGTTTGCCCGCTGTGACGTACGCTGGTACGTAGAGGGGGGAGGGGGGGGGGGTGGGGGGGGGGGGGAATGGGTCGGAGGGAGGACGCTTCACATCAGATTCTGGTGCATTATCAGAGTTAAACAAATTTCTAATTTCAGTTTTTAGAAGAAGCGTTACAGTTGCAGTTGCCCTAGACAAAAACCATTATGAAAAAGTCGGACCCAGAAAAATTCATTCAAAAAAAATAATCACATACGACCACGTCCACGTCCACGTCCACGTCCACCCGCAGCACGACGTGCGCGGCGACGTCCGCGCAAACGGATTCCTGAGTTACGCATTCTCCAACTTGCGTCGGAGCGATCTGAATCATCTACAATATGGATAGCATCATGTTAAGGAGGAGAAGAACAAGAAGAAGAAGAAGAAGAAGAAGAAGAAGAAGAAGAAGAAGAAGAAGAAGAAGAAGAAGAAGAAGAAGAAGAAGAAGAAAACTAATACCATGCTTTTCTTCCTCTGAACCAGAAGATCGATCAGACGATGAGTCAGTTGATGAACTGGAAGATGAAGTATCAGATAAGTCATCCTCTGAATCTGCCACTGGTTCTGCAGGCTGAGCAGCACCAAGCTCTTCTTCCTCAGGGAACCCACAGTCGCATCGTTCGAAATGGTTCCACGCTTGTTCAATAAGCTCTGCCTTCTTGAACTGTTTCCGATCGGAGTTTTGCGTTGCAACACCATGCATTCTCATCCATGATTTCAATTCGCTAACTACCATCTGCTTGGACGCAAATTGCTTTTTTTCCTCTGACGATCTTAGCAACGTGAGAATTTTCCGCCAAGGCTCAGAAGCATTTCCAAATGCTAAATCCTGCTCCTGCTTTTCTTCGCTAGTAAGCTGTCTTGCACCACGCCATCTCGGGTGAGCTGGAGGACGTCCTTCATTAACAAAATAAGTGCGTGGTAAGGACAGCAGCTCTTCATCGGTCAAACGCGTAAGTGCGTTCATTTTCTCCTGTCGTTCTTGAGGCAACTCCATCCAATTTACAGGTAGCTCGTCGATCAATCGAAATTCTGCTCTCCATTCCTTGCCTTTTGCATCGACACAGGACATATGAGCAGGACGGCCGGGCAGGCCGCCTTCGAAGTAATCTCCATCCACCTCTACTCTGGTCAAATTTCCACCTGCTAACATTTCCTCCACATGTGCTCGCTCATCCGGCCCTAGGTATTTAGTAGCCAAAGCACGAATATCCTTCTTCAGGCGCGGATTGACGAAGTAGCCGACTGGAAGCTTGGGAGGCATGTCGGTCGCTGTCATAAATAGAGAGAGAGATAGATAGATAGAACGAGAGAAAGAGAGAGAGAGAGATATATATATATATATATAGAGAGAGAGAGAGAAAGAGAAAGATAGATAATATTATTACCGGGGCGTCCGATAAACAAATTGATCGGTTCTCCTCTGGGATCATCACGCACTCCATGAAAATCCTGTGCGTCTCCCCAAGTAGCGATCTCTACAGTCGGCAAAGCGTCAGGATCTTTCTTGGTGATTCTATATGCCAAGGGTTTGTTGTAGTTTTTGAAACTCTTGTTCATACACGGGCTAAAATGAGTCATCCAGTCGTAGTTACATCCGAGAACAACCAGCACATGCCTCTTCTTGTGCTGCTTCTTGAATGCAAGAATGAGCTTTAATAACGCTTGAGCGATGTTAGTTGTCAGGAAGGTGCTCTTCCACCCGATATCCATAACTCAAAATTCCTGATCATCTCCATCGTGCCCGTGCCCTGGTGGCTTGCGATGTGACTCTACTTGGAAACGGATTCCTCTGTCAACGACATTGAGCCCAAGGAAACCCAGCATCGCCCACGCGGTGTTATCACCAGCTCCGTCCCACTCAAGATATAATTTCCACGCTTGCATTGTGCGAGGGTTCCAAAGTTGCCAATGTAAAAGTGCGGCAAGCATAGTAATGTTGCTGTTCGCGCCGTGTTCTACCGCGCCTTCAAGGTACGTCAGAATAAAATGCGTATCGGTAGTGTAGCAGGTATTGATTCCAACGCAAAGGCGAAACACAATTTTTCCTTTGAAATCTTTCGCGGCGCGGCGGCAAGATGGGATCTTCACTGGCGGTTTCATATCGGCTGATATGACTGTGGCAGCAAAATCTGCTGGTGCTGCCTTCTTGCGCTGCATGCTGGCAACGCGGCACGCCCTGTGAATTTTGTGATGAAGCCTGCTACGGCGACGCCATTCTTGAGCTTCTACTTCAGTCCTGAAACCGTTAGAATGATCAGCAGCAAGCTCTGTGCAGATCTCGCATTTTGAGAAATCTCCTTCTGCAAAACAAACCTGTAATAAGTAATGATAACGAAAATATGCATAATACCTCTGACAAACTTGACGTGCGGAAAATCCATGCGCCAAACTTTGTTGATCGTATTGTCTGTCGGAGGATTATTTGGATCAACTCGTTTCGAACAACCAAACCGAAGGCACATATCTTTCCAATTCTCGCGAACATAGTTTTGGACTCCTGCGTCCTGAGCCATTTCTTGCATCCTCCATATTCCGTCGCTGCATATCTCCGGGTAACTCTCCATGAACTTCTCGCAGAGTAATACTGCTACCACATCTTCTGTTTCAGGAACGGTTGAGTAGCTTTTTGTCAAAACCTTCGTGTTATTTGCAAGAAGTTTGTGTGCTCTTGACAAAACTTTATCACCGATCCCGTAGATACGCTGCCAGGCTACTTTGCACACAGCCTCCGTTAAATACATATACTGAAACGATCCAGTTTTTGTTTGAAACGATTCAAGCTGCGAAGCTGCCCAAGAATAAAGCTCACTGAGAGACGATGACGCATTCTTCGCTCTCGTGTAAAGCACATCACGCGTGTCGATAAATGAATAACACTTCCACTTTTTGCAGCAGACAGACTTAACTTTCCTGTCCAAGTCGGCGAAGGTAATCCCCAACAGTTTTTGGAGCGCAGACGGTCTCTGAAGCTTCACTGCACCTTTCGTGCGACTTTTCATCGTGTAGGGGCGCGTTGGATTCTTACGTGGTCTGCTGTAAGGAATTGGTGATAATCTCATGATGTTATACAACAGCTCATTCGATTCCATAAGCTCGTCGAAGTTCAATCGAAGCTCGTTGGATAATTCCGCATCGTCCACGCCGACCAGAGGAGGAAGCAATCCAGGGTTGATAGATGCAGCATCACCGTTTGAATCCGTATCTGAACACTCTTCGTCGACGTTCTACGCAAACAAGATCGCTTATGAACATTAACCAGCATGAACATAGACAGGTAGAGAAAAAAAATTACCATGGAGCCAGTAGGAAGATATAGTCTAGAGCTGCTGCAGCTACTAACATCATATCCTGTAGTGACAGTAGAACTGTCTGACTGTTTCCAGCTGTCGAGGTTAGCATCAACGTCAGGAACACCTGCCTGTAAAAAAGAATCTTCTCAGTAATAATTTTCATTTATTTATTTTTTACCTGTGCATCACTCAAGCTTGATTTTTCTGTGATGACTGTAATGTCCGAGCTTTCCCTGGGCAGAAGCGTGCGGCGACTATCTGAAATTGAGGACACGCTGTCGAGAAGCTTCCTCTTTTTTTCCGGCGGAATAGATGATGACCTGGAGAGCGGTTGCTTTCCATCAGAACTAATACTGCTGACCGACGCTAAAAGTTCAACCTTTGCTTCATGAAGCAAGGAAATTGACTTAAGTGGAAGCGGATGTTCTTTCTCAGGAACGATGAAACATACATGACCAATGTCAGTCTCGAACAGGAAAACTGGGATTTTAGCTCCTTCCTTGGCAGCCTCTTTCAACCAGACCGGATGTGCATCGCTTGGCAGCGTAGCTATCTCTAGGTCTGGATTAGGTGCATAGCTGAGCAAAATCTCTTGATCTTTCGATATTGCGGTGGTGACAGTCACAATAGGAGTACCCTTGCTGACCTGACATTATTTACAACAATATTTATAGAAAAAATACAACACACGTAACAAAAACTTACATTGCATGGATGTATGTAACAACTAACATAATTTACCTTCACGTTCGGTCGGCAAGTGTCATCGTCGAGCTTGTTGAACCCTTGCGATGAAGAGTTGATGAGATGCATTGCATTCCTGCTCGATTCGTTAATGAATTTAATTGGATGCATCCCTGTTTACAGGGAACTCCCAATTTTCATAGTGAAATGATCAGAAAATGCAGCATGATCTGCAGCACGCAAAGACTTTCCTCCTGGTTCGAGGAGCCCAAGCTGAAAAGAAGGAGGAAGGTATTTATCAGCAAAGACTCCGTAGCCACCACCACGGTGTGCCACATATATCGGCGCCTTGCTAGCCCTCAGCATAGCATACCTAAAGTTTGAAATACACATGAAAACAATGGCAGCGCTTCCCGTTAGAGGGAATCACTAAAAAAAAAAAGGACAGAGAAAGGCTCACTGATAGAAGGCCACACACACTAGCTAGTTATACTAAAGCTAGTATCTATACTCCCCTCTTTAAACTATGCTATATAATAATAATAATAATAATAATAATAATAATAATAATAATAATAATAATAATAATAATAATAATAATAATAATAATAATAATAATAATAATAACAATAATAATAATAATAATAGATTTATCAGTCAATTGGCCTTTGATCCTGTCGGACATGTGCCTCCATTGGTAGCACGGGGCCGTTCGGTGACGCGGCTCCGCTCCAAAGACTCAATAATAATAATAATAATAATAATAATAATAATAATAATAATAATAATAATAATAATAATAATAATAATAATAATAATAATAATAATAATAATAATAATAATAATAATAATAATAATAATAGTGCTTCTCAGTCAATGGCGAATGCATTTCTGCACATGTGCCTCCATCGTCTCACCCGTGAGGGGAGTACGAAGATTTGACGATAGGCTCTACTGACACCCCCGCAAGGCAGCTCCAAGCAACAATAATAATAATAATAATAATAATAATAATAATAATAATAATAATAATAATAATAATAATAATAATAATAATATATTGAAGAGGAAATTCAAAATCATGCCGGTCAGTTTCACAAACTTTTGTGCAGAGTTTTTTCCACAGATTGTTGTGTACAGAAGAAAAGAATAGCATTCCCGCTCATTCTGAGCTGGGAAAAGAGCGGGAATGCTGTTATATCTTCTCGAAATGTCATGCTCTCAATAAAATCTCTGCACAAAAGTTTGCAAAACAGCAATCCAAAAACGAGTTTCATCGAATTGCTGGTTTGTGAAAAATAGATTAAGCTGGGTCGTGCAATGTTAGGAAATGACATTTATAGCTTCAACAAACACGTTGCAGCAGAAACATGCAAGGGATGACATGAGTTGAGAGTACGTACTAGGAAGGAAATGCAAAATCATGCCGGTCGGTTTTCACAAACTTTTGTGCAGAGTTTTTTCCATAGATTGTTGTGTACAGAAGAAAAGAATAGCATTCCCGCTCATTCTGAGCTGGGAAAAGAGCGGGAATGCTGTTACATCTTCTCGTAATGTCATGCTCTTAATAAAATCTCTGCACAAAAGTTTGCAAAACAGCAGTCCGAAAACGAGTTTCATCGAATTGCTGGTTTGTGAAAAATAGATTAAGCTGGGTCGTGCAATGTTAGGAAATGACATTTATAGCTTCAACAAACACGTTATAGCAGAAACATGCAAGGGATGACATGAGTTGAGAGTACGTAGGAAGGAAATGCAAAATCATGCCGGTCGGTTTTCACAAACTTTTGTGCAGAGTTTTTTCCACAGATTGTTGTGTACAGAAAAAAAGAATAGCATTCCCGCTCATTCTGAGCTGGGAAAAGAGCGGGAATGCTGTTACATTTTCTCGAAATGTCATGTTCTCAATAAAATCTCTGCACAAAAGTTTGCAAAACAGCAATCCAAAAACGAGTTTCATCGAATTGCTGGTTTATGAAAAATAGATTAAGCTGGGTCGTGCAATGTTAGGAAATGACATTTATAGCTTCAACAAACACGTTATAGCAGAAACATGCAAGGGATGACATGAGTTGAGAGTACGTAGGAAGGAAATGCAAAATCATGCCGGTCGCTTTTCACAAACTTTTGTGCAGAGTTTTTTCCACAGATTGTTGTGTACAGAAAAAAAGAATAGCATTCCCGCTCATTCTGAGCTGGGGAAAGAGCGGGAATGCTGTTACATCTTCTCGAAATGTCATGCTCTTAATAAAATCTCTGCACAAAAGTTTGATAATAACACGACCCTTTTTCCACACGTTCAAATTTCAGACCGGCCCGAGAAAAATTTTAAGGTTGAAGGCGCTGACTGGTAGTTATGTCTTTGGAATTCAACTCATTTTGCTCGTTTGTCAACGTGTAGGATCACTTTCTGACTCTGGCATGTCTACGAAGCACATTGCCAAGACTCTGCAAGCCATTCTCAAAAATTCGCGTGGGGAATTGTTCCTTAAAATCAACGGGTCTGCAGACGTGCTGCCCTTTGATTGTGTGGAGATTCCCCACGCCGTCTTTTGCAAGCATGATCTGGTATATGCTTGCTCACTTACTTACTTACTTATTTATTTAATGTGCAACATGCAGGGCAAAGGCGATTTGGAGGAGTTGGTCCGCGGCTTCAGCTACACCTGGAATGCACAAGGTATTATGTATGTATGTATGTATTTATAATGCATGCATCGTAGGGATCCTGCTCAAGAATAAGCCTGTGCCCTGGGACGACGGATTGGGAGAAGCTCCTCCCGCAAAAAGGCAGAAGAGACAGGAGAAGGAGAAGGAGAAGGAGAAGAAGGAGAAGCAAAAAAAGAAGGACAAAGGGAAGGAGAAGGAGAAGGAGAAGAAGAAGGAGGAGGAGAAGAAGAAGAAGGAGGAGAAGAAGAAGAAGAAGGATGAAAAGGAGAAGAAGGAGGAGGAGAAGAAGAAGAAGGAGGAGGAGGAGGAGAAGAAGAAGAAGAAGGAGGAGGAGGAGAAGAAGAAGAAGAAGGAGGAGGAGCAGAAGAAGAAGAAGAAGAAGGAGGAGAAGAAGAAGAAGAAGAGGGAGAAGGAGGAGGAGGAGGAGAAGAAGAAGAAGAAGAAGGAGGAGGAGGAGAAGGAGAAGAAGGAGGAGGAGAAGAAGAAGAAGGAGGAGGAGGAGGAGAAGGAGGAGGAGAAGAAGAAGAAGAAGAAGGAGGAGGAGGAGAAGAAGAAGAAGGAGGAGGAGGAGAAGAAGAAGAAGGAGGAGGAGGAGAAGAAGAAGAAGGAGGAGGAGAAGAAGAAGAAGGAGGAGGAGGAGAGGAAGAAGAAGAAGAAGGAGGAGGAGGAGAGGAAGAAGAAGGAGGAAGAGGAGAGGAAGAAGGAGGAGGAAGAGAGGAAGAAGATGGAGGAGGAGGAGAGGAAGAAGAAGGAAGAGGAGGATGACCAGCTGAGTGGGTTTCCCCCTCTGGATTCGGGGAAGGTTCGCGTGTGGGCCCACAAAGGAATTTTCACATTCCTATCCGGATTAGATTATCAAGACTGGTATTATTATTATTATTGTTATTATTATTATTATTATTATTATTATTATTATTATTATTATTATTATTATTATTATTATTATTATTATTATTATTATTATTATTATTATTATTATTATTATTATTATTATTATTATTACTGGATACTGTAGCATAGTTTACAGAAAGGAGTTAGTTACTAGCTTTAGTATAGTTAGCTAGTGTGTGTGGCCTTCTATCAGTGAGCCTTTCCCTGTCTTTTTTTTTCGAGTATAATCCCTCTAACGGGAAGCGCTGTCATTTTTTTTTAATTTCATACTGTTATTATTATTATTATTATTAATATTATTATTATTATTATTATTATTATTATTATTATTATTTTATTATTATTATT
Organism: Paulinella micropora; assembly: GCA_019918135.1. NCBI lineage: Eukaryota > Cercozoa > Imbricatea > Euglyphida > Paulinellidae > Paulinella > Paulinella micropora. The sequence goes on from WBZZ01002106.1 coordinate 199,018, forward strand.
ATTATTATTATTATTATTATTATTATTATTATTATTATTATTATTATTATTATTATTATTATTATTATTATTATTATTATTATTATTATTATTATTATATTATTATGTGGCACCGCGATAGCCCAGTGGTTAAGGTCTACCATCTGGGACCTGTCGCCAGTTCGATTCCCGTCGGTGCCAGTATTTTCAAAGGATATTTTCTTTGAAAGTATTGGTCTGTCTGGAAGGCTTGGAGCTGCCTTGCGGGGATGTCAGTAGAGCCTATAGTCAAATCTTCGTACTCCCCTCGCGGGTGAGACGATGGAGGCACATGTGCAGAAATGCATTCGCCATTGACTGAGAAGCACTATTATTATTATTATTATTATTATTATTATTATTATTATTATTATTATTATTATTATTATTATTATTATTATTATTATTATTATTATTATTATTATTATTATTATTATTATTATGGACACCGTGATAGCCCAGTGGTCAAGTTCTACCATCTGGGCCCTGTCGCCAGTTCGATTCCCGTCGGTGCCACCAGTATTTTCATTGAACATACCGGTCCGTCTGGAAGTGTTGGAACTGCCCTTGCGGGGGTGTCATTAGAGCCTATCGTCAATTCTTCGTACTCTCCTCACGGGTGAGACGATGGAGGCGCATGTGCAGATTTGCATCAGCCATTGACAGAGAAGCACTATTATTATTATTATTATTATTATTATTATTATTATTATTATTATTATTATTAGCTTTTTCTTCTGTTCCTCTTTTATTATTTATTATTATTATTATATTATTATTATTATTATTATTATTCAGCCCAATGGCCTCAAGGCGTTAAACTGTGACGCTAACTCATAACCCTTTGGTGGTAGATGCTGGGGAGGAGGGTCGTTGCGCGCGTAAAAGATCTTAAACTCCGCATATGCTGGTTGATAGCCCAGGACCCAGCAGACACCAGATTGTTATGGGTGGGGTTTCGAGGCAGCTCTAGCAACCGCGCTTGGTGTATGCACTTGCACATTCGGTGACGTCTTGCAAGAGGTTGCTGGGACTGCGGAATAACCTCGGCTTAGTGCAGTCTTGCCCTCAGGAGCTCCATCGGTGGCCCCGATCATCAGGCGAGAGACTGACACGGGGGGGTGGAGGACCTCGAACAAGGGTATTGGAGGCTTATGTCCGTTGAGGATATGCCATTAGCTGCATCAGTACGCCTCAGATATAGTATTATTATTATTATTATTATTATTATTATTATTATTATTATTATTATTATTATTATTATTATTATTATTATTATTCAGCCCACTGCCCTCAAGGCGTTAAACTGTGACGCCAACTCATAACCCTTTGGTGGTAGATGCTGGGGAGGAGGGTTGTTGCGCGCGTAAAAGATCTTAAACTCCGCATATGCTGGTTGATAGCCCAGGACCCAGCAGACACCAGATTGTTATGGGTGGGGTTTCGAGGCAGCTCTAGCAACCGCGCTTGGTGTATGCACTTGCACATTCGGTGACGTCTTGCAAGAGGTTGCTGGGACTGCGGAATAACCTCGGCTTAGTGCAGTCTTGCCCTCAGGAGCTCCATCGGTGGCCCCGATCATCAGGCGAGAGACTGACACGGGGGGTGGAGGACCTCGAAAAAGGGTATTGGAGGCTTATGTCCGTTGAGGATATGCCATTAGCTGCATCAGTACGCCTCAGATATAGTATTATTATTATTATTTAGGGAGTACATAGGCCATCGGTCCCTTTCCATGGGCTGATTGGTATAAAGCTCCTAGATTAATGTTCTATGCCGTCACTTCCTTTATTCCACCGATTGGTGTGGAGACTTTCCTTATGGAATGGAGGACTGGATGCACATGGCCTTTTGGCTCAGCAATTGGCAGACGATACATATTATTATTATTATTATTATTATTATTATTATTATTATTATTATTATTATTATTATTATATTGCTATTATTATTATTCGATAGCATAGTTTAGAGAGGGGAGTATAGATACTTAGCTTTAGTATAGTTAGCTAGTGTGTGTGGCCTTCTATCAGTTATCAGTGAGCCTTTCCCTGTTTTTTTTTTCGAGTATATTTCTTCTAACGGGAAGCGCTGCCATTTTTTTTTAATTTAAACTCTCTTTTTATTATTATTATTATTATTCCTCTTTTGCTGCTGCTTTAATTAGCTTGCTCTTTAAGTTCACATCCGAGGACAACAAACATCGGGAGGGGGCGCTCGCGCTCGACGTTGCACTTACAAAGTACAACAATTTCGAACTGAAGGCGTCCACGCAAGTGGAGACATGTGAGGGTGAAACTTCACCTTGTGCTCCCGGGTCTTTTTCCCTATAAGTATGAAAGATTTTTATAAACTGATTGTTTATTTTTTATTTGCAGGCTCTTCATTGTCTTTCCCATTGGTTGGCGCAAGAAGACTCCTGCGCAAGTCAATCGAGGTACTGTATGTTTTTCAAAATTCACAAGCTGCACATATTTTTTATACTTGGATGTTGCAGGATCGAAGCGCTTCATTTTTGCTGCGCGCGAGGTCGACACTGACGGCGATGGCAAGGCTGACGAAATCCAATATCAGCTCATGGGTTTTTTTGGTTTTAACCTTAAACACTCTTGCATGCTTGATCCGTCGCCGATGGACTTCGAGAAGCAGGTGAAGCCCGCGTGGCTCCTCTACGTCGGTAACCCCACGAACCCGCCTATGATTTGCAACTGGCGGAAGCGGGAGCTTTTGCTTCTGTACGAAGCAAACAAGGTCATTTCTTCTTCTTCTTCTTCTTCTTCTTCTTCTTCTTCTTCCTCTTCTTCTTCCATTTTTCTTTTTCTTCTTCATATACATGTTATTATTCTTTTTCTCCACCAGCTCCATCTTTTTTTTTGTTTTTTTTGTTTTTTTTGTTTTTGTTTTTGTTTTTGTTTTTTTTGGCATCTTCCTTTTCTTTATTTTGCATATTTACTGCATGCTCGCCTGAAACGTTAGAAGAAGAATCAAAAAAAGGGCCCGACTGAGCCTCGCTCTTCGGGCAGGCCAAAAAAACTGAGATTCGGTAGCAACATTGTATGTAATGAAAAATGAAGGATGTATGTAATATTGTTTGGTTCTTTGTGCAGAATCCATCGACGTCGACGATGTTCCAGACGTTCCAGACGTCCCTGAAGAAGAAGAGACCCCTGAGCCTCCTATGCCTAAGGGGTCCAGCAAGAAAAAGCCAGGTACTAGCAAATTTCATCTTTTTTTGTGTGCTTTTTTTTCAGTGTTTCTAATTTCTGACGTGACTAGGCAAGCCGAAGTCCAAAAAGCCCGCGGTCGACGCTGATGAAGTGGACATGTCGTTCAAGGTATAATCTTTCCTACTCCTTCTTCTTCTTTTTCTTTTTTTTGTGAGGGGGGGGGCCCCCGGGGGGGGGGGTCAAAAGGTCTCTTTGGGCGCCGCAGCATATAGTTTAGAGAGGGGAGTATAGCTACTAGCTTTAGTATGGCTAGCTAGTGTGTGTGGCATTCTATCAGTGAGCCTTTCCCTGTCTTTTTTTTTCCGAGTATAATCTCTCTAACGGGAAGCGCTGACATTTTTTTTTCAAACTTTATTATTATTATTATTATTATTATTATTATTATTATTATTATTATTATTATTATTATTATTATTATTATTATTATTATTATTATTATTATTATTATTTAGGGAGTACATAGGCCATCGGTCCCTTTCCATGGGCTGATTGGTATAAAGCTCCTAGAGTGATGTTCTATGCCGTCACTTCCTTTATTCCACCGATTGGTGTGGAGACTTTCCTTATGGAATGGAGGACTGGATGCACATGGCCTTTTGTCTCAGCAATTGGCAGGAGATATACTATTATTATTATTATTATTATTATTATTATTATTATTATTATTATTATTATTATTATTATTATTATTATTATTCTTTGTTGTTGTTGTTGTCGTTGCTGTTGGTTTGTTCTGCCACTGCCTTGTTCGCAAGAAATGAACGACTTCTTTCAAAACAACGGCGACCGGTATTGTATTCAGGGTAGTTCGTCCGCCGGCGTGTCGAAAGAAGTCGTTCAGGATCTTGTGAACAAGGCAATGTCAGAACAAGCCGCATCCATTAAGGAAATGCTAGCAGAAGAAAGAAAGTTGAGAGAGGAGGAAAGGAAGAAAAAAGAAGCGCAAGATCGGAAGGAAAAAGAGGCGCAAGAGAAGCGACAACGGGAAGAGGAGAGAAGAAAGAGGAAGAATTCGAAGAAGGAGAAGGAGGAGGAGGAGGAGGAGGAGGAAAGCTCAGAAGAAGAGAACGAGAGAGTGAAGAAGAAGATGAAGAAGAATAACAAGAACAAGAAAAACTATGATGATAATGATAACAACAACAACAACATCAGCAACAACAACAGCAACAACAACAACAACAACAACAAAAATAGTAAGAGCGAGAGAGAAAGCTTGCTGGAGGATCTCATCGCGCGGATGGCAGCTGGCGCTCTGTCTGCTGGTAACTCACCTTCCACCCCCCAACGCGGCACCGGTCTCACCGCTCCCAGCTCACCTAACGCATGGGAGTTTGTTTTAGCATCGCTTGCGCTGACTCGGCGCTAACTTCAAATGCACGCACCAGGTAGTTTGCATAGCTTTCACTTTTCTCCTTCATCTGAAAGATGTTTGAATTTGTTTTGTGTTTTTTTTCTTTGTAGTAGTGTAGTATTAATCGTAATTTTTTGCACTGGCAGGTTTGTTATGGTCGAAAGCGTGATTAAGAACGTTTGTCGCGTGCAAGAGTTAAACAAACTTCTAATTTAGTTAGTATGATATTACGGAGTTAGATTTATTATTTTTTTTAGTAATTAAAGAAATTTTGTTGTAGAATCTATGTATTTTGCGTGGCGACATCGCACTTCTCTTCCTCCCCCGTTCCCCCCTCCCCCCTCCCCCCCCCCGGGGGGAATTTATTGTAGGTAAAAGCAATGTTTATTATCATAATAAAGTAAAATGCTTAATGTAAACAAAGATAAACAAACTTAAAAGCAAATTCTGCATGTTGGGCATTGTTATCATCATAGATTCATAGTAGCCGGGACTATGAAAAAGGAGAAAGATTACCGTGTCGGACCGGTTCCTGCCCACCTCTGAAGATGAAGTTAAAGTGTATTACAATTAATAAAAACATGTTTTAATATTATTTTTATATGTTCTGCAATCAGTGAATTGATTTCCTTTCATTTCCACACGTTTTCAAAAAAGTCCATATACTTCATGGAAAATTTCGGAAAAAGGGATACCCCCAAGATTGTCGAATGTTTAGTTATAGCCCAGTGGTTAAGGTCTACCATCTGGGACCTGTCGCCAGTTCGATTCCCGTCGGGGCCAGTATTTTCAAAGGATATTTTCTTTGAAAATAATGGTTTTTCTGGAAGGCTTGGAGCTGCATTGCGGGGGTGTCAGTAGAGCCTATCGTCAAATCTTCGTACTCCCCTCGCGGGTGAGACGATGGAGGCACATGTGCAGAAATGCATTCGCCATTGACTGAGAAGCACTATTATTATTATTATTATTATTATTATTATTATTATTATTATTATTATTATTATTATTATTAGGGAGTACATAGGCCATCGGTCCTTTCCATGGGCTGATTGGTATAAAGCTCCTAGAGTAATGTTCTATGCCGTCACTTCCTTTATTCCACCGATTGGTGTGGAGACTTTCCTTATGGAAAATAGGACTGGATGCACATGGCCTTTTGGCTCAGCAATTGGCAGGAGATACACTATTATTATTATTATTATTATTATTATTATTATTATTATTATTATTATTATTATTATGTATGTATGTATGTATGTATGTATGAATGTATGAATGTATGTATGAATGTATGTGTATGTATGTATGTATGTATGTATGTATGATAGAACTGCCTCAAAACCCCATCCATAACAATTTGACAGACAACTGGGTCCTGGGCTACCAA
>WBZZ01002106.1:210000-214301 GCA_019918135.1 Paulinella micropora
GACACGTGCTATCCGAATATACAATAAAAGTTTTTCTGGTGGGAGGTGGCACCCTTGGCCACTGCACAATGGGGAGGGCGGGGGGGGGGCGCCGACAAAAATTCCCCTCCCGACAATTTTTCCCGAGCTTTTTTCCCCAGGGAAAATTGTGTTGCCGAAATGTCCTCTCTTTTTTTTGGCTGGTGGGCCACCGTTCACCAGAAAGTCGTGAGGCTCGTCGAGCAGGCAGGGTGGCTCGTCGAGCCAGTGAGTGGCTCGTCGAGCGAGTGAGTGGTTCGCCGAGTCTGTGGGTGGCTCGTCGAGGCAGTAGGTTTGCTCGTCGATCAGTTGAGACGTCTGAGACACTTATGACACGATTTTTGCCGGGTGGTCGGGGGTGGGGTCAGGAAAAAAACAACAGAATTTTCAGGGGGGGGGGGGTCCTTTATTAAAAAGTGTGTCTTATTTGTCATATTTGTCTTTAAAAAATTTAGCAAAAATTAAAGGGGAAATACGGACAGAAAGGACAGGAGCGCACCCCCACCCCTTTTTCCTGGCGGCCAGACACCTGAGACAAATATGACACGATTTTGGCCGGGTGGGCCGGGGTGGGGTTCGGGAAAAAAAGCAGAATTTTCAGGGGGGGTCCTCGTTAAAAAAGTATGTCTTATTTGTCATATTTGTCATAAAAAAATTTAGCGAAAATTAAAGGGAAAATCCGGCGAAAAAAAGAACAACTGGCCACACATACATACAACTAGATATACCGATTGATTGATAAAAAAAACAGCTTTTTTTTATCAATCAATAGACCGGTTATTCTAATATATTATCGATAGGCCTGATAAAACAAATGCCATTTTTGCCCGGGGTGGGATAATCCATTGCCTTTTTGTCCCGGCCCGCGCAGGGCAAAATGGCATTTGCTATCCACAAGTACAACTATGTGGCAAACACAAGTTTGGCCGGCTACGTGGCGGTTAACCGCGACCGTTACGTCCATATCCCGACGTAGCAGCTAAGTATCGGTTAACCCTAGCAGTTACATCGATAGACGTATCTGTTACATGGAGGGCTACGTCAGGTGGCGCCAGGTGGCAGGAAACACCTGATTTTTCCGGTGGCAGGATTCTAGAATTTCTAAAAAGCCAAACTTTGCGGCTTTCCCCTGCAAATTTGGCTGGTCATTTCAAGTCGGGGAAAGTGGCATTCGACCGTTCAGGACACGCGCTATCAGAATATATAATAATCACTTTTCTGGTGGGCGGTGGCACCGGACCCCCACCCACAAGTGCGAGTCCTCTTATTTTTTAGATAAATACCAGCCACAAATTTTTTTTTGTAAAAAACCGACGATTTGCGAAACGCCAAACCCTTGCGGTTTCTGTTCTTAGCGATGATGTCTGATTCGGATGCAGCACGGACGATTATAGCTCTTCGTGTTCCATCTGTCTCAGGAAATCATCCTCCTGACAGCGAACAGCAAGGCACTGGTATGTTGTCGCCTGTCCCTGCGCATAGATCCAATAGCGCGGACACACTGCCAAACGACACCCCTCCTGCCTCCCCGCGTGAGGGATGGAGCGTGCAAGTCGAACGCAAGCATCAGGTAGATCCAGATCCGCCAGACGACTCGTCAGACGACGAGCCTCCAGTGGATGTTAGTCTGGGGTCGCTCGCTAACCGCTCGTACCTCTGGCTGATGATTGATCCATGGCACGAGCACCACGCTCCTGACGAGATCATCCTTGGCCTCTACTCGGATCGCAAGGACGTGGAGAAGGCACCGACCGTGCAGATCGTGAGGAAGCTGGCTGAATTTCTCGGCGAGCACAAGGGCAAGGCCGGTGCGATGCGCCTGCGCCACGTCCGGGCTGCCCAAAACGACGCGGCAGACCGAGTCGCCAAGTACGACGCGCTGGTGTACGAGCTGGGCCGCGAGCCTACAGCCGAGGAGAAAGAGAGTGCGGGCGCCTGCCCCGATGCATTCTATCCGCAAGACGGCGAGACCGATGTCAAGCAGGGAACTGGCGAGGTGCTACGGGAACGCGGCAATGGGCTGCGCGACTGCGTGACCCAAAGCTATCTCAACTTGATTCCGCGCGCCGCTACCAAGAAGGCGTCCTACCGTAGGCGTCTGGCCAAGTCCGCGCACACAGCTAGTGTCACTGCATTCTGCAAGGAGAGCGCCTCTGCCGAATGGCACACCGACGCCAACGGCAAGGTGTGGCGGCCACGACTGCTCAAGGGAGTGCGATTCAACGACATCGTCAAGGGCAGAGTCAAGGGCGATCTGCTCGTCGCGTCCGACGGTCACTGCGTGGCACTGCGCGGCAGGAAGATCCTGAACGCGGGCTCCTACAGGGAGATGTCCCTCACGCGCTCGAACCTCATCAGCGTAGGTATTAAAGATGGGCACGCACTCGAAGTTGCTAGGCTGTAGCTTTCTGACTGTCTTTGTCTGTTGTATGGTCATTAAAAATATCTGGTCCCGTGTGTGTAACTTTCCGTGAATTCAACAGGACTCCGGACCTTTCGTTAAAAATCAGCCTCTATACAACCGAATTTCTGACGAAAGGTCCGGACTGTGAGATTTCACGGGGAAAAGGGAAAAAAAGGGGCGGGAGGAGGGGGGGGGGAGGGAGGGGGGTTGCCGCCTAACTGACCAGCGGCGGTCTCCACTTAGCAGTCTTGCGGTGGGTGCACTTCCTCACTCCCCCCCTCTCTCCCCTGTTTTCCGGGAAATCTCACAGTCTGGACCTTTCGTTGGAAATTGGCTTGTATAGGGGCTGATTTTTGACGAAAGGTCCTGCATTCCGTTTTCCCGGGGAAACGGGAAAAAAAGGAAGAGGAGGAGGGGGAGGGGGTTGCCGCCTAACTGATCAGCGGCGGTCGCCACTTAGCAGTCTTGCGGCGAGTGCACTTCCTCCCTCCCTCCCTCTCCCTTGTTTCCCGGGAAATCTCACAGTTTGGACCTTTCGTCAGAAATTAGCTTGTATAGGGGCTGATTTTTAACGAAAGGTCCGCCACTGAACCGTCTGGCGCCGGGTGCCACCCCCCCCCTTCCGCCATTTTCTTCCCCGGGAAATCTCACGGTCTGGACCTTTCGTCGGAAATTAGCTTGTATAGGGGCTGATTTTTGACGAAAGGTCCGCAATCCGGTGAATTTTGATGGCTGGTGCCACTTCCCGGGAAATCTCATGGTCTGGACCTTTCGTCGGAAATTAGCTTGTATAGGGGCTGATTTTTAACGAAAGGTCCGCGATCCGGGAAATCAGCCTGGTTCAGTGGCGGGCTGTTGACAAAAGGTCTGCCATTGGACCGTTTTGCGGCGAGTGCACTTCCCTCCTCCCTCCCCTTTCTCCTTTTCCCCGTGAAATCTCACGGTCCGGACCTTTCGTCAGAAATTCGCTTGTATAGGGACTGATTTTTGACGAAAGGTCCGGAATCCGGGAAATCGGCCTGGTTCAGCGGTGTGTGCACTTCCCTCCTCCCTTCCCTTTTTTCCCTTTCCCCGTGAAATCTCACGGTCTGGACCTTTCGTCAGAAATTCGCTTGTATAGGGACGGATTTTTGACGAAAGGTCCGGAATCCGGGAAATCGGCCTGGTCTGGACCGTTCGTCAGAAATTCGCTTGTATAGAGGCGGATTTTTGACGAAAGGTCCGGAAGGCAGGTTGGGGTGCTTTAGCAGCAGGGGTTGTGGGGGTTGCGGGGGGCTCAGCAGCAAAAGGTTGCGGTGGTGGTGGGAGGAGAGAGGGAGGGGAGGGGGGAGCGCCCCGGGTCGGCGACCTTTGGTCCAGGGGGGCGGGGATTTGCGGGAAAATTTCGCTGAAAATTTTCGATAGGCCTGAGGGGGGACAAAAAGGCAATGGCCACTTTCCGGCAGGGCGAGTGTGACGTGGCGGTTTCGTCGTCGTGACCAGACCACTTTCCTTGAGTTCTTGCTCAAGGGAAATGGTAGCAGCCGGAACTAGACCCTTGCCATTTTTTTCCTTTGCCACATTTTGAGGACAGTTACGCGGAAACTTACCGCGCCGCAGACAAGGGGAAATTTTCGCGAAACTTTTGCTTTTTTTGCCGCGCCGCAAACCGAGTGAAATTTTGCGTGAGATTTTCCTTGGCGAATTCTACGTGGAATTTTGCTGCAAATTTTCTGACTGGCCAAATTTTTATTGAATGTCCTGTATGGTAGGTACAATCATGCCGTTCCTGTACGAGACTGGGGACCCTGCTAAGCTCGCGCCGTTGGTGGAGAACAAGCGCCTCAACCCCCTCTACAAGCAGTTCCTGTCGGAGCTGCACGCGGCCTGCAACGAGAAT
>WBZZ01002107.1:7500-35000 GCA_019918135.1 Paulinella micropora
GCGGATACATGGAACATAACTGCCACTGTGGTTCCGGGTGTGGTAAGTATCAGTAATCAAAAAGGTTTCTCTGCGGGAACAACTGAATTATGTGTTAAAGACAAGGAGGGGCCTTATATATAGGGCACACACGAGGCCACGAGGGGACGAACGATTGAGGCAGACAAATAATATTTTAATTTTATAAAATTATATTTTCCTTGATATACTATTATCAAACATGGAGACACACCCTTACAACGGCAAGGTCTACAGGTTGGATAGATTAAGGGAATATAAGATAAATTACGAAATCAAGTCTGTCAGGGGTCGGGATGTGCTATATATCAAACCGAAGGTAAGGGGGTATAAAATTGATACACCGACCTCCCAAAACTACTTGAACCAAGTAAGAGGTGCAGTGTATTTCGAACACCATGCTATACCAATAGCGCCACCTTTACCTACGATTGAAGAGAAAAAAGAACTGAAAGAAAATTACAGAGACTTGTTGAGGTATGGTAATTATGATATCATGAGGGACGATAGCAAGGAACACGAACTAGGAATAAATGAAAGGCGATATGCGGTAAGGATTAACGGAAACTTCCGATCATTTACGATGCGCGATGTAATAAGATTTATTGAGATTGTATTGAATGACTTTGTAAGATGACAATCACCCGCAGATAAGGTTAGCCTAGGTATTGAGTTTGTGGATTACTATGGAAAGGTATCAACAGGCTTACACAAAGTTAATCAAATCTCGGTTGAAAAAGTTTTAGAAAGATTGTCAGCAATATTTCAAAGCAACGAAAGTCTTTACATGGACGAGAATGGAATAAACTTTGATAAATTAAAATTTGTGTTGAAATCTGTTAAAATGCCGACGGGCGGGACAAGGATACAGGTTTTGAACAAATTGGATATCTACAGAAAGAAAGGAGTAATCTGTATTACAAACAGCGATAACTTATGCTTAGCACGAGCAATTGTTGTAGTAAAAGCAAAAATTGAAAAACATCAAAAATACTCGCAAATTATGCGAGGACGAAAGATACAGCAGGAAATGGCAGAGGCTTTACACGATAAACCGAAAGTCATTAAGGATGTGTGTGGGATACCAGAAATTAATACATTTGCTAATCACATTAAATACAATCTGGTTATTGTTGAATTCCCTGACGAAATCATTTATAAAACAGAACTACTTGATGCGAACGGCGAACGGCGAACGGTGAAAGACTGAAGGACATTACGATGCCATAACTAACATGAAGTCTATGCTAGGAAAAAAGAATTTCTGTGAGTTATGTCTAAGAGGTTATAAGGAAAGCCAAATGTAGTATTTGTGAAACCAAAGGCTGTAAGGGAATAAAAGACAAGAGCCAGTGGAAAGAATGTGAGAAGTGTAATAGAAAGTTTCCAAACACTGAATGCTTTAATAGCCACAGACGACGAACTGCTATGTTAAAGCGAAATGTAAATCGTGCGGTCTTGATTACAGGAAGAAAGATGAACACAAATGCGGATATGCGAAATGCAGAAATTGTAAGGAACTGAAACCGCTTGAACACCAATGTGAAATAGTCCAAAAAGAAATCTTACTGCCGTCAGAGCAATACATATTCTTTGACTTTGAAGCGACACAGGACACAGGTGAGCACATTGTTAATCATGCTGAAAGCCAGTATTAAGATGCGAAGGAACCGCCAGTAATTCACAAAAACATTCAAGATTTCTGTAAGTGGGTTTTTGACACTAAGCACAGCGGATTTACATTATCGCACACAATGCCCGCGGTTATGATTGTCAGTTTATTCTTAAGTGGTTGGTTGATAATGGTCAAACTCCATTTGTAATTTATGAGGGCGGTAAGATTATGATGATGACACTTAAGAAGTATCGCTTTATAGACAGCCTAAGTTTTCTTACGATGCCATTGTCAGACTTTCCAAAGACGTTCGGGCTTACGGAACTTAAGAAAGGGTTCTTCCCGCACTTCTTCAATACAGCGAAAAATAGAAACTATGTTGGTGTAATGCATCATAAGAAACATTACGGCTACGACACGATGCGAGGAGATAAACGAAAGGAATTTCTTGAATGGTATGATGAACAAGTGAAAACACATAACAGGTTTGATATGGCGAAGGAAATCGCTGAGTATTGTCATTCAAATGTTGATATACTGAGAAAGGGTTGTATAATTTTAGAAATCAGTTTCTAGAGTTTGGTATAGACCCTTTTCAATATACAACTATCGCGAGTTGTGTTATGGCGTTGTATCGTGCTAAGTTTATGCTAGAAAATTCAATTGCGATATTGAAAGCGGAAAAACAAAACAGGATGACTTCTAGGGCTTGTGTAGAATGGCTAGCATACAGAAGCAGACTGGATAAGACAGATATTAAGCACGCATTCAACGGAGGTGAAAAAATGTTTCAACTCGGGCAATCTCGTGTGTATGTAGATGGATGGGACGAGAAAAACAAAACAGCTTATGAGTTTTACGGGTGTCATTGGCACGGATGTTATAAGTGTTGGAATATGAATGTGAAGAAGAATAAGACAATGGGCGAACTATATAAGGAAACAATGAGAAGAGAAAAACAACTTAACGAACAAGCGAAAGTAATAAGTATCTGGGAGTGCGAATGGAGCCTAATGAAAACAAGTGAAGACTGGCAGAGGATACAAACGAACGAATTACTGAACAAGAAGGACTAAACCCACGAGATGCAATGTTTGGAGGTAAAGTGAATGCTCTGAAATTATATTGGAAATCACGACATGGTAACGAGTATGCGAAATATATTGACATATGCTCACTTTATCCTACCGTGATGTATTACGACCTTTATCCAAGCGGACATCATAATACGACCAAGCAACGAGGAGGAAAGAAATGAGATGAAAATAAAATTATAAACAGAGAATATTTTGGAGTGGCTAAGGTTAAGATGCTACCACCGAGAGGCTTACTACACCCAGTCTTACCGAAGGCGGATAGAGGTAAGATGATGTATTACTTATGCGATAAGTGTGGAATGACTGAGCAACACTGGGAATGTAAGCACACATATAAGGAACAAGCAATAACAGGCACATCGGCAACTCCAGAAATTTACAAGGCCTTAGACAAAGGGTATAAGTTAATAAAAATATATGAAGTATGGAACTGGAAAGAACAAAGCAGTAGTAGTTTATTCAAAGAATATATAAAGACATTTTTGAAAGTAAAACAAGAGTCCAGCGGATAACCCGCGGGATGTAATACGGAAGCAGAAAAACAAAATTAGATAAACAGCATGGAAATCAAAATGGGAGTTAAGATGGATGAAAGCAAAATATTCAAAAACGAAGGACGGAGAGCAGTGGCTAAGTTGTGCTTGAACTCTTTATGGGGCAAGTTTGGACAGAAACAAAATAAAACACAGAACAAAATGATAAAGGATAAAGAAACCTTATACAAACTATTGAACGATAAATCAGTGGATAATATAAATATTAACATAATTAACGACCAAATTGTAGAAGCCAGTTCTGATTTAAAACAGGACGCGGTGAGCGACCCGATTAAAACAATATTGTAGTTGCTTTATTTACTACATGCCACGCGAGAATGAGACTTTACAATATGATGGACATATTAGGTAATAGGATATTGTATCATGACACAGACAGCGTAATATATACGACTAACAAAGAAATTAATCAGGTAGATGTAGAGACAGGCGATTTACTGATTGGACTGATGAATTAAAAGGAGCGAAAATAAAAACCTTTGTGAGGCGGGCCGAAGTGTTAATATGGACACTTATTAGATAATGGTAAAGCCAGTATGAAAGTAAAAGGATTTAGTATGAACTATGAAACTAAAAAAGCATTGAATTTACCAAATATGTTAAGTGTAATAAGTTGCGGGCTAGGTATTACGAACACTGAATTATTTGAGAATGGTAAAAATGACCTGGCTGAATTGTTGGAGACTGATGAAGAATTACGGATTGCTAAGCGAATTGAGAAGTCTGGAAAAGTAGTTATAATAGAAAACAACAAGATAACACGAGACAAACAAAAGAAAAAATAACAAGCGAATTCTTAGAAAAGATATTTAGTTTTACATATACAAAAAGACAAGTTATCGGAATTGTAGAGAATGCGATTGAAACTAGACCTTTCGGATACTAATGATATTTAAGAATTGCGCTTCGTGCTACGCACTCTCGCTTATTCTCAAACATCGTCTAAAGTATAAAACGATGTTTTGTGATGACGAAGTCAGAACAAAATATCAAATATTAAATAATTCATTTTTTTCCATAAAATTTTTTACCAGTCTATATAGACCAATGACAACCCTCACCAGACTATCTGAAAAATTTGGACGACTTTCAATTGAGAAGAATAAGGAATTCTTTTCAGTAAGAGATGTCCAACAGATGATTGATGAAGAAATTAAGGCGATTGAAAAAAGTAGAGAAGGAAAGCCAACAGATGTTTTTACGTTTGGCAAATACAAAGGAAAAAAATTCAAGATGTTGCTACCATTGACAAACCATATCTTGAATGGATTATGAAACAGCCGTGGTTTGAAAAATTTACAGACATTAAAAGTGAAGTAAACAAATATTTATAATAAAAATCAATATTTACTTTATATATATCAATGACTGACCTGAACACCAAACAAGACTACTTGAATGAAATTGAAAAATGGAACATTGACAGCGAAATTAAAAAGCCAACAATTAAATGAACTAAATCTGACATTGTTTCTTTCTATGAACAATACAAGCCGAGGGATGACAATGTGAAAGTAGTTATTCCATTGGAGACCATAACGGACAACTCCAACGTAGTTGAAGATGCGACCTTCGGTCAGCAAGAAGAAATTAATCAGGTAGATGTAGAGACAGGCGATTTACTGGGAGATTGGACTGATGAATTAAAAGGAGCGAAAATAAAAACCTTTGTGGGAGGAGGACCGAAGTGTTATGGATACTTATTAGATAATGGTAAAGCCAGTATGAAAGTTAAAGGATTTCGTATGAACTATGAAACAAAAAAAGCATTGAATTTACCGAATATGTTAAGTGTAATAAGTTGTGGGCTAGGTATTACGAACATTGAATTATTTGAGAATGGTAAAAATGAACTGGCTGAATTGTTGGGGACTGATGAAGAATTACGGATTGCTAAGCGAATTGAGAATTCTGGAAAAGTAGTTATAATAGAAAACAACAAGATAACACGAGACAAACAAAAGAAAAAATAACAAGCGAATACTTAGAAAAGATATTTAGTTTTACATATATGAAAAGACAAGTTATCGGAATTGTAGAGAATGCGATTGAAACTAGACCTTTTGGATATTAAAAAATAAAATATTAAATAATTAATTTTTTTCCATAAAATTTTTTACCAATCTATATAGACCAATGACCACCCTCACCAGACTATCTGAAAAATTTGGACGACTTTCAATTGAGAAGAATAAGGAATTCTTTTCAGTAAGAGATGTCCAACAGATGATGGATGAAGAAATTAAGGCAATTGAAAAAAGTAGAGAAGGAAAGCCAACCGATGTTTTTCCATTTGGTAAGTATCGCGGGAAGAAGGTTTTAGATGTTGCTACCATTGACAAACCATATCTTGAATGGGTAATGAAACAGCAGTGGTTTGATAAATTTACAGACATCCAAAGTGAAGTAAAAAAATATTTACAATAAAAATTAATATTTAATTTATATATAAGATGACTGACATGAACACCAAAAAAGACTACTTAAATGAAATTGAAAACTGGAACCTTGACAGCGGCAACGTCAAAATGCCAACAATTAAATGGACTAAACCTGACATTGTTTCTTTCTATGAACAATACAAGCCGAGGGATGACAATGTGAAAGTAGTTATTCCATCGGAGACCGTAACGGACAAAGAAGAAAGCACACCTTTTACAGCGACTGATTTAAAAGAGACTGGAATTACCGAAATAAAGGCGAATGTAGGTGAAGAAATAGCGAATGCTACTTCCGTAGGTGATACGGCGACTGCTACAGACGAAGTATATACAGAAGAAGGATGTATATTAAGGAAAGCGAGCGATGTTATTCGGGTTGTAAAAGAAAGATACCAAAATAAAGTAAAGTAAGTCAAATCATTCATTTTTTTTTGCTTTAGTGGTCCTATATAAAGTTAGCACATTAATATTACCTCACCCGCCTGCCGACACGGACTTCTGTGTGAATGTCAAAACATCGTTCGGGGTTAATTGAATATCGTAGGTTCTTAGATTAAATTGTTGAGTTGAGGTAGCATTAACATAAATCTTAAAAAGTGTTGTTCCGTTTGCGATAGCAGTTGCTTTTGTATCTGTATCTACAATTGAAGTTTTGGCATCTACATCGGCAAACCCCGCTCCTGTCAGTGTTCCGTTCAATACCATTCTTGCAATATTAGACTTACTATCTTCATTTGTAATACTTATCAAAGATGGAAAGACATTTGAATAGTTGGTTAGGCTATTATTGTATTGTGCTTTATTCCTGATACTTAAAATGGGGCTTTCAATTATATTACCTGCTTCACTCCCTTCCGCCGTATTTGTAATACTTGTATTAATAGTGTTGGTTCCCTCAACAAACAAACTACAACTGGCTGTCTTCAGTCTTTGTATTCCAACTCCCACATTATTATTAACAATTCGTGCTACAAATGGCAATGTAGTATTCCGCAGACTGACGCCCGTGTTGGCATTCGCATACTTAATCGTATGGACTAACTGAAATTCTCCTGTCTTTGGATTTTCAATAGAAAACTTAATAGCACCAAAGCCTAAGTATTGAAATTGAATTTGAAATACATTTCCCTTCGTCCAGTCTAATACCGGCATATCTCCTGTTTCGTCGCACGGGTCATCCCAGTATGCTTGATAAAATGCGTTTGGGTTTCCTCCAATGCATTGTAGAATAATCATTCCTTCATCTCTAGTCTTGTAAAAGTAGAAACCATTAAGTAAAGCATTATCTCCGATGCCTATCCACGAATAATAATTTTCGGTTTCGTCTGTTGTCCATAAAGCAGTGAAGCGGGCTACAACACCCATACCAGTGCGATATTTTATTTTTCTTTTGCTTTCCATACAGGCATCAGCGGTAGCATTAGCAGTCGTTTTTAATTCCGCCATATTATTATTAAATGAAACACTCGCATTTGTCTGAATTAATGACCATATCCGTGTATTAATGGTATATGGAAAGATTTCCTGTAATACAGGTGTTAAGGAACTGGTTAGGGTTTCACCAAAAGCGGTCTTCATATGATTAGTGTCCATCATATCCGACCATGACGTTTACAAACTTTTCGTCCGGATTTTGTGCGATTAAATTTCTCTGGTGGGACATTTGAGAATTTCACTTTGTGCTAAGCACTCTGGTTTATAAAAAATTTGCCTGCAAATTTTGTTATAGCACAAACGAGTTTGTTTATAACACTTCGTTTATATTCTCACAAGTCTGAAGGACGTTGTGATGCTTCGCTCACAAAGGTCGTTTTCCTATATGATACGAGAAGAAATATTTAATCCATTAATTTTTACTTTAACTGCATTCGATGTTTTATGAACCTTCTTTTGAAAAAAGATTTGTGAATAAAATATCTTTAACTCATCAAAATTTCAATTCCCTTAACAAGCACACTTCGTTGAAGAATGGCAAAAGTGTAATGGTTAAGATTATTTCCAGCAGTAGTTGAAACGAACTCATATCGCCTCTCGGTGTCAAGGCTCAGACCACTTACCTCATATCCATCGGTATCCTTATCGCACAGCGGGCGGTTGTTATCTCAAGTAATGATACACATTAGAATTCAAAATGGCACTACCCTTCAACTTATCCTTGAGAAGCATATAGTCTTCATTATTTCAGGTGTTAATATCAAATTGTTGAATACAACTTCCGTCAAGAGTTGTGTAATATGTATGAATTTTAGACCCCTGAGCCTTAACTACTGGAGGTCCCGCCGCATAACCAGACGGCATATTGCTATTATCAAAGGAAGCTCTCAGTGTTGTGGAAGGCGGATGTATAGATACGACGAATTCTTTCACCCTGCGAGAGGTTCATTTTTACGACATAGTTCTGTTGCGATGATTGGAGGTTCTGCTTCCAAGCAATCGGATATTCAATCTTAAAAGGAAAGCCTTCACCAGCAATCTTTTGTTGAACACCCAAAATAACATCAGGGTCAGTCTCCACAGCAAGAAACAGATTTAAGTTAGAAATAGAAGCACCAACAGCAGTAGCCGCCGCACCAATGGAAATAGAACTCGCATCAGTTCCATAGAATGAAGTGCGGGCGGTGCTCTCCCTCACAATTCTAAAATCCAAAATTTCATTAAAACCAATAGTTTTATCAAGTTCAAAAATGGCTCCAAACAGCATTCCCAAAGGAAACTTAACACTGATAGCAGGAGTATCCTTGTTATCAGTACCACCTTCAAAATACTTAGCCTCCTCAAAAGGAACATCAACAAGGCTATAGGTTCCAGCAGTGCTATCAGCGAGAGCGGTATCATCATGACGACGAACAGCAACAAGTGGCACTTTGTAGTATCCTTGAACCGCCCCTCTTAAATCTGCAAGCACACCCGCATCGGTAATTTCTTTTCTTTCCGCTACGGTTCCAATTTCAACTTTTCCAGCATTACATTTTTGAAGCATAGCACCAGAATTACCTGTTTTCTTATCATCATCATAAGCACCATGGTTTTCAAGTGCCATAAATTTTTCATACTTAATTTCTGGTTTCCATATCACCTTAGTGTAATTACCCACATTTTGAAGATTACACAGATACTGCCCGCTTCGGCTTCGCAGTTCAATAGTTTTAATCATAGACAGACAATCCATATAAATACGATTGAAGTGGCCAGCACCTGCAGCAGTAGGAGTATAAGTAAATCGCAACACCGACCTCGCAAGGTTCAAAGGACGGATAGGAATTTCAAACGTGCTTCCATACCACCAGCAGTAGTAAGCGTGACATTTGCCGACCCTTCACGGCTAGTAAGTTTATTCAATTCATACTTACCAGTGAGCAGTTCCTTAGTCTGATGGACTAGTTCTCCTCCATATTGGACAGACATTTTTTGTTTTGTTTTTGAAGTAGTGTAAATTAACTAATTCACCAGAATATATAATAGTATAGAAAAAAATAAATAATTCTAAAATTACCCTACCGCGATTTCAACAAATTGAAAAATGAATTAAATAAACTAAAATAATTAGTTTCACGATAAACCAATAAAGTCATAACGATACCTAAACCATTAAGATTAATGGCTTGGTCGTTTTCGTCCGTCAAGTAAAATCTAAATACATTGTTTGAATTAGTGGACAATGTTTTTCCATACTCAGACCCGCTTCCATCATAGATAACAGACCCAAAAGGAATTTCGTTGGCTGTGTATATTTCTTGAAGCATATGATTATCACCTTCATTCACCAAATCAGATTGAAGATACAGAGTTTTTTCACCAGTTAAAATAATTACATTTGGTGATTTAATAAAATCATTAGCGAAGAAATATGTTGAGTTTCTATCAAACCCCATTACCTCGTGAATACGTGTATCACCATCAAATATAAACCGCGGTTGAATACCTCCGTTATTTGAAACACTGAATGTTAATTTGCCATCCTCCGCTTCTGTGTTTGTATTGTTGCTTGAGACAACATAAGTATGGTCATTTGGACTTACCGTCGTCAGTACCTCGGCCAGTTTATTTTTTAAATTGTTCATTGTGTAGTTTCCCTCAGGTATCGTAATTAAAGCCTCATACCCGTCTTCGGATAATGTAAAAGTATTATATGGTGAAGCCACAGAGTAATACGATTTCGGCACATAAATATGAAGAATTTTACAATGTGTGGGATTGTCTAGCCCCTTCATATTGACTTCGTGTGTAAAGTCGCTGTCTGTTCCAGTTATTCTATTTTTACTATTTATGTAATAGATACCCGAACTTCTTCCTCCCTTGTAATCCATGATATTTAGAATTGCACTTCGTGCTCCGCACTCTCGCTTATAAAAAAATCACTTGTGATTTTTGCTATAACACTTCGTTTATATTCTAAACATCGTTTTTTTCTTTTTCAAAAAAGTTAATGCTTATTTCTTTTTCAAAAAAGTTAATGCTTATTGTAATCCTTAAAAGTGCGTAGCCCCCGATGGTTGTTGAAGACGTAGTCTGAAACAAATATCAAATAAAGGTGTCAAAGCCATACCCATTCTGTGCTTTTAATTGTTCTGCTTCTTCTTCTTTTAAGTCTGTGTAGCCACTGGCGAATTTAAATTTAATACCTTTCGCTCGCTCCATTAAAAACCTCATACTATGCCACCGCACGTGTCTGAGGTGTTTGATTGTTGTTTTACTTGATTAACCTTTATTAACAAATAACTATCTGGATGGCTTTTATCTATTAGCCGTTTCATTTGTTGTTGAAAGTCTTCAGTTGGCTCGTAAAGTGCTAAAGGGTCATACACTTCAACACTCCTGTCTTTATCTAGACTTATCCATACGGCGATCCAATGAGACCCTTTTTGATTATGATTATCTAAGTTCATAATAAATCCGTATCGCTTTCTGCTTCCGGGCTTCAACTTGTAGATTTCATCACAGGCTATCGCTCCGAGATACCATCCATATTTTTTCATTTGTCGTCTATTTCATTAGTCATTAGTCCCCGTCCCTCTCCATTTTGCTGATATTTATCAACTTCACTTTCATTCGCTTCGCTCATTCTCGTTTGTTGATAAACATCGTCCATGGGTTTTTCAATATTACTCTCCCCATCGATGTTTACGGAAGGGGCTATGCCCCTTTCCAAGCCCGGGGGTATGGTAGGGGGTGAAACCCCCTCCAACCGCTCGGTAGTCGCAGACGGGAGAGCGGGTTCGTAAATATCTCGCTCATTTCTATATTTATTTATAAGAGCATTAACATAATCTTTTTTTCTCATTGAATGAACCCATTCTTTTCGTGATAAATACTTTTTTGATGTTTTCCACGGAAAACACTTTATTAATCAAATCTTCTAAACCAGTTCCCGTTTGTAATCCCAAATATTCTGCGAGTTTCTTTTTTACTTCGTCCTTCTTTTGTCCTACATCTATTTTATGTTCTACAATTTTGTCTATTATCCATGATGCCCTTTGGTTCCAACCTTTAACATCGTGGCCTTCATTTTTAAGTTTATCCCTTAATGCTTCACCAAGAATTTTAATAGTAAGTTTTTTCTCAATATTACTATTCGACAACCATTCTGAAACATTGCTTTGTATTTAGCCTCCTCTAGTTGGTTTCCTATATTTTTATTTAATGCTTCATGTGCTCCTAGCATTTTTTTCATATCATCTATTGTTATTTGTTGCTTTTGAAATTCTTTTATTCTTTCTGCTATACTTTGTATTTTACTAGGATCCCAATTATCTATATCTGCTTGAGTAAAAACTCCAGAATTTGCGATTAATTTTTTATTGTCTTCAAATTCTTTATTTGGCTTAACTTTTACCTCTGGCTGTGCCTGTTGTTCTTGTGGCTGTCCCTGCTGTGGTGGCATAATATATTGATATTGAACTGGTGGTAATGCTTGTATCCTATTTTTCCTGTCTTCTTCATATTTTACATCTTCTATGAGTTTTTGCTCCCTTCTTAGTTCTCTGGCTTTTTGTTATTGTCGTTCATTAATATCAGCTAGTTCTCTTTTGTGTTCCCTATCCATTATCTCTTGTCTTTCCTTAGCATCTGCTATGTCTTTTCTTTCTTGCCTCTTCTTCTCCTCGTCTAAGTCCTCCCGTGCCTTTCTTTCTTTTTTCTCTATGGTTTCAATACCTTCATACTTTTCCTTTCTGAGTTTGTCTAAGTGGTCTTGAATTGCTGTTCTCGTATTCTGTTCAATCTCTGACAGGCTCTGGACTTTTCTTAAATTTTCCTTTTTGGTAGTCCGCTTTGCTTTTGGTCTGCTTAAGTATTTCATAAAAAGTTTAACAATTTGAAGTGTGCTCATATAATTTGTTTTCTTACCGAAATTAAGATAATATCTTTTACCCTTTTGGATAATGTAAGACCTCCCGCTCTTATTTCTATAAACCCACGGCAGTCTTACCTTAGGCTTCCTTGTTTTTTTTGGTTTTAGCAACCATTGTATATCAACAAACAAATATTTCCACATAATTTCACAAATCCCTAAGGGATGTTGTGACGGGACGAAGTCCCTCACAAACAAAATAACATTATTTAAAATTTTAGTGCCCCGCATCCTCTCTGCTTTTTCTTGCCATATCCGAGTTTTGAAGCGGTGGCTTGGACAGACCCAGCATAAGACACTCCAATACTGCTTAAGGCTCCCGCAGTTCTAGAAATTACTTTGTTATCACGAAGGAATTTATTAACAGCCAAGGCCGTTTTCCCCACTTTTTGCCAGTCAATTTTACCGCCAGCCTGTCCCTTGCCTCCTTGCTTCTTCTTACGACCAGTTTTCTTTTTGCCTCAAGCCATATTTGTGCTTGAGTTAATTGTTCGTTTACCGATTGTTGGAATGACTTCAACACGAGTTGTTTTCACTACCATTATACTATGAAAAAAATATTTAAAAATCAAATAATTATTTTAGAAGAAAATTAAAGTTTTTGCGAAGTTCATCATCAACACTTGAGACATAAAGAAAATTAAATCTCTCCTTTGTAGCCTCGTGATACTTTTGAAGAAAATAATCAAAGTCGAAAGATAAGTCTAAGTGTTTATAGACGAGTTCCATTTTGTCCTGAGACTGGCCTGGAAAGATTAACAAATAATCTAACTGCTTAATGGCTTCTGGCCGTAGGTCGTTCAGATACTAGACATAATCACCTTACTTTTATAGTGTCTGTTCTTTTTTAACAAATCGCTCACGGATTTATCTCTTAATCCACTTCCTAAATCGTCCAAAACAAAAACAACCTCTGGCGAAATATACTTACTTGGTCGCTCTTTCTTCTCACCTCCTTCTTTTTTCTTTTCCTTTCCAAAGTATAAAAATTGTGGTTTCTCTATTTCATCTTTGTCCTGTTTTATTTCTCCTTTGTGTTGCTCGTCATGTCTGTTCAGTTTGTCAAGTTCATAGTCTATCACATTTACACCATCTGATTTAAGAAATGTATATATTGCCATAGGGTTTCCCCTGTTCTTAAAGTGCTTTACCATTGCTTTATAAATGTAGCCCTTGTGTATTGTTGAAGCGATAATGACAATACGGGTTTTTCTGTCTGTAGTCCGTTTCAGTATTTCAAAGAGTGCTGTTGTTTTCCCGCTCTTCTTACGGGCGAGTAGAAATATGTTTGCATACGGCTCATTGAATAATTTATAACCTTTTGCTTTTTTGTTTCCATCCCCCTCTTGTTTTACAGGCTTCACCTTGACATTGATTTTTTGCATCGTGTATATTCTAAGCAAGAAATTCCAAACACACAACAATTCTTCCCGCTAAATTTCCTATATCAATATTTCCGCTGTCAGTTTCAAGGACTTTAAATGTATATTGTCTGTCCGTCCATCCGACGACACCTAAATTATAACTAAGGTTTGAAATGTTTACTATATTACTATCAGCGAATGTGCCGATAATTCCAATTCTGTCCATATAAAGAATTCTGGTTTTGGTTTCCGTCTGGTCGTTCGTATAATGAATAAACTTAACATTCATTTTGGTCGGTGTGAATGACATTTGAATATATTATTAAATGTTTTGCTTCCAACAAAATCATTGCTCAGAAAAATAATCTTTTGGTATTTGAACTCCGACATTGTTCATATATTATAATATATTATGTTATTAATATTATTATTTATGTGGTCTGTGTTAGGGTGATGGAAGGCAAATTCCTATGAGTAAAGTCAAAATTCCGACATAAGTATTTGCAACCTCACAAGGTAAGTTCTTTTCAGATAGCCTCACGATACAAAGGGTTATAATGGCAATAATGATACCCATTTGAAATAAGTATTTAATGAGTCGACTGTCGGTCGGTCTGTTTTTTATACAACAACAATTCCAGTTATCTTCCAATTCGTGCTCACTTTTTTTTCCTCAGTCTTTAGTTCTACTTCAAGAACACGAGACTTTAATTATGGAGTTAGTTCGCCATCCATATCCATAATAGGTGGAGGTCTGTGAAGTCTAGTTGTATTATTGTTTGACATTTGAAAAAACTACTGCTCGGATTTCTGCTAATTGGTTTGCTTGGTCTTGTAATATATTAAGTAAAGTTTTATTTTCTTTTTCTAAATTAACTAACTTTTCTGATAATTGTTGAACCGCTTTAATTAATGGTGCTATAAACTCGGAATAACCTATACCATAACCGACATCACCACTATCAACACATTTAACATCTTCTGGATTAACCCTCACACCTTTCAATTCGCATTCTTTTCTTTGCTTTGGACACGGAACCATAATTGCTTCTTTTATAAAACCGCCAAAATCTAGCATATCCATTTCTGTTAGTATGTCCTCTAATTCTTGTGCTATTAAGCCAGTCCTACATTTTTTTAAATCATCAATCATACGATAGCAGACTGGATTTTTAACTTATTAATAAAATCTAAGCCTAAGCATTCCTTTATATCTTCTTTTTTTCTCCTGTCTGAATATTGAATTGGATTAGACAATACCCATAATTGTCTATCGCTTGCTTTCAAAGATATTAAAGCAGTATTTGAACTATTCTCCCATATGAACCCACTCGTTGAATAATTATTCACTCTAAATCTAATAGCATAAGAAGTTAATCCTCCGCCTACTCCTCCTGCTGGTGCTGTTCCTCCATTTAATGCTTTATTTGCTCCAGACTGAGACATATAAATCCCCCATGCTGAATCAGCAGTATCCCATACAAAGTATTCCTCTCGCATTCTTTCCGTCTGTTTATCCTTGAATTCCTATTTTTGCTCCATTAGTAGTTGTGGTCGTTAGCAACCCAGAATATGTAATTCCAGCACTAGCCGTTATTAATCCTTTTGTCCATAAAGTTCCGTTTGCGCCATTCAATGACATTAATAATTGCTCATTAGAATTTTCCCACACAAAACCATCTGCCGAAGCAAAACCAGACCTAAATCTTATAGCAAAGCCTGAAATATCGTTGCCTGCAACCGCAGACCCTCCAGATAGACTTTTACCTGGCCCCGGCTGAGCCATATAAATCCCCCATCCTGCGTTGTCTGTATCCCACAGAAATATACTCTGTCCATTTCCTCCATCTACTTTATTTTGAATAGATAACTTGCAACCGCCATCTGCTGTTAATAATCCGCTCGCCGTTAATGCGGTTGTAGTCATGCCAGCAGTTGAAGTGATTGATGTTCCTGTTATTGTTCCACCATTTGTTATGTTGTTTGAGTTCATATCCAAAGCACCATAAAACCGCATACCCCCAGCATTGTTAAAACGGACAATGTCAGATGAAGCACTTTTATTATCCAAAAGTTTTGAAATATAAAGTCCCGCCCCTTTTACATCAAATGCTACATTCGTGAATACATAACCTCTTTGATTCGCGGTTCCACTTGTAGCAGTATTTAGAGTAAATAAGAAATATTGATAATCACCTGATGTCTGTGAAAAGAATATATCTCCTCCATTTTGGTTTAATATCCTCGCCCCATTATATGTTATATTTCCACCATTAATGATAACTTGATTATTAAAATCAGCCGTTTGTGTTAAAGTTAGATATTTTATCGTAGTGCTCGCCCCATTAAATGTTTTACTTCCTGTTATGGTTTGGTCTGTTGTTAGTTTTACATTTTGTATGTCTAATATATCCACATAACTTTTGTTTGCTCCGTCCGTTGTTGCTGATGGTGTGGCTAAGTTTGTTATTCTCTTGTTTTTCTTATACTTAATGTTGTTCCAGTTGCAGTTATAATTAAAGTATTACCTGAATATAACTCAACATACGAACCAGTTATTTGTATCGGATACCAAGTCGCTGTTGCTGTTTTTTGTGCTGCAATCATTCCTATTTTTGTATCAAATGCTATATCGATGCCGTCAAAAGTAGTAGGATTGGATGAACCACTTACTTCTAAAGTTGATGTAAATTTTTTATTTCCTGCTATGGTTTGGTCTCCTGTTAGTTTAACCTCCGAAGTATCAAGGACAGAAACATCCACACCATCAACAAGATTAACATTTGTTATGCTTTGGCTTTTGATATCAATACCCGCACTAGCATTTATTATGTTGCTGAATGTATTGGTTCCTGCTATGGTTTGGTCTCCTGTTAGTTTGACCACCGAACCATCAACTGCGAGATTAGCGAGATTAATTCCATTATATCTAGAAGCCCCTGAAATAGCAAAACCGCCCATATTTAGTCCTCCCGTCATACTGGCTGTGCCGTCTAATCTAAGAAAGGGCGATGCCACATTTCGCCATTGTCCTGTGCTATAAATAACTAGTTGATTATCTGTTGCTGTTGTTATAATCACATCACTATGTGTATCAATACTTCCACTTGCTGACACTTTCGCGTTGTTGGAGTCGTGCTCAGATAACCAAGTTGCGATAGCCCTACCATTTAGTTGATTTACATTTGTAATGTTTTGGTTGTTCATATTTATTCCTCCTGTCATACTGGCTGTGCCGTCTAATCTAAGAAAGGGTGAAGTGGTGTTTCTCCATTGTCCTGTGCTTTACATAAGCAGTTGGTTATCTGCTGGGAAGCCTGATATTGACACATCGCTGTGGCTATCTATGCTTCCACTCGCTGACACTTTATCATTATTATCTTGATGCTCAAATATCCATTCATCAACATCTTTGGTATTTAGTAAATTAACTCCTGTTATATTCTTCCTTCCCATACTAATATTGCAGAATTCATCCACATTTATCGGAAAGGTTTTATTTACCCAGTTTATTGAGTTATATGTCAGATAACTATTCATCGCTATCGGCGCTGTTATAACCACATCTGAAAGTGTATCAATTGAACCAAGGGCTGTATTATTCCATTTGCCTTCTACATCGTTGTAAGTTAAGTATTGTCCGCTCGCTTGTGCAAATATGTTTGTGTCTATCAAATTATATAAACTGGTTTGGTGCGGATTGGAAGTATTGCTTCTGTGTTGAGTTGAGGCTTTGACTTCGTCGTTGTCCCTCACTCGTTGCTCTGTAAGTATAAATTTTTTCCTTCTTTGATGTCAGTCGTTAATTTTAAAGCGAGCCGTGTATCAAATCGCGCATCAGTATAATAAAGATTTATAGGGTCGGAATCTTCTGGCACTCTGTCTGTATTCAGACCGACTATGTTTGTGTTGGTAAGGTCAAGGTTAAGTATGTTTAGACTATCGACAGCCAACTCATTAAGACAGAGTAATGATTTATATTGCGACATTGGTATATATACAAAGATTTTGAAAAATCTTTGAGCAAAATCTTTTTTGTGAAACTTTTTCTAAAAGTTTCAATTAATTAATTATTTATTTAAAAAATACTAAAATATAATAATCTTAGTATAAATGCCGTCTCCCGAAGCAAGTCGTAAGAACGGGGGTAAAGCTGTGGAAAGTATTAAGAGCAAAAAGCAACATAAGGTTGAAATAGCGAAAGAGAAATTAGCAAAGTGTAGAAATGCTTATGTAGGCGATGATGAAGAGATGGAGGAAAAGATAAACCGCATGGCCGAAATGGGTGTTGCTAATGATATTATTTATGGAAAAGACCAAGATGATACACCTGAAGAAAGCAGTGAGAGCGATGAAGAATGTGATTTTACAGACATTATCGCAGAATAGATGGCTAAGATGAAAATAAGAAGAACGAAAGCGGAAGCAAAGAAGAAAGTAAGTAAAAAGCCTGTGCCTGAGCCTGAACCTGAGAGCGAAAGAGAAAGTGAAGAAAGTGAAGAAGAGCCGAAGCCTAAATCTAAGAAAGGAAATGGTAAGAAGTCGAACATATCTGTTAATGTTTATAATCAAGCAGAGAAGCCAAGTAAGAAAGAAAAAAATAATGATGATGTCTCAAAGATGTTTTTAAAATTTTGATAATATATCATGGACTACAAACATAGTCAGCAACAAGAAACTCCTGAGCAGACAGAGCGAAAAGAAAAACTTGAAGAAGCAATTGAAATACACAAGCAATCAAAGCCAGCTAAGATATGGAACACAATAACTGCCCCCGAGGCTAAACCACTAAGCCAAGTATTTATTGACTTAATGGATATGTCAAAGGTTGCAACAAAGAAAGGTAATGTAGCAATTGATGTATATAGCAGTCGTGGTTGGATTGAGCCAATTAAAAATAAAACTACAGGTCATGTTTTGGAAGGATTAAAAAAAATATTTACAAAAGAAGTCCCTAAAAGTATTACTTCAGATAATGGCGGTAAGTTTAAGGGTCAAGTGGCTGAATATTTTAGACAGAACAATATTGAACACAGACCGGTTCAAGTAGGCGATCACAGAACAATGGGGATAATAGATAGATTTATTAGAACAATACGGAATGAATTAAATTTAATATGGGAATTTATGAAAATTTTCAATGGGTGCCGATTATTCATGAGGTTGTTGATGCTTATAATAAAACATATCATACAACAATTAAAGCTGTACCTATTAATGTCTATGAAGGGACTGAAAAAACACACAGGAAATATACAGAAATCTTTTAGTTAATGAATTCCCTAAGGGAACAAGAGTGAGAAAGGAATTAGAAAGAACTATTTTTTCAAAAGGTGATAAACAATTCAGTAAAACTATATTTAAGGTTAAAGGCCGTAAGGGCTTCAAAGTTATCTTGTCATAAGAGGACTTAGTAAGGCCGAGTGAATTATTAAAGACACATGTTGATGAGCAACCGGAAGAAACAGAAGCGGCAGAGCAGTTAGCTGATAAAGTTAAACAAATTACTAAAGAGAAAAAATATTAATTTATTAAAATCACTTGACATTAAACCGGAAAACATACGAAGTAGTGCTAGAATTAAAAAGAAAGTTGAAAAGTTAGACCTTTAATAAAATATTAGTTCACATTAACATTAACTAACGATACCATATTTAGCATAACATTTACCTGTAGATCCATATTTGGCAAACATAGCACTAGTATAGATCTACAAGTAAATGCTAGTTTAGTTATGCGATAATGAAAATACGTCGATGAAAACTAAGTAGTAGCAGCGATTGTCATTCCTTAATATATGAATTGGATAAGGAAAAACAATCACAGCTCAATTGCTAATGATGCTAAGATCTGATTTAATCAAGCAACCTGATAAGCCTTGTAAATAGTTCTGACAGGCTTGCCGAAATGTGCAGCGATTTCTGCAACATTCCCCCATGACCTAACCATTATGATTGTATCTGGTTCTCCTTCATTAATCAGCGCCATTACATACGCTGATGTTTCCTTAGGTGGAGATCTAAAACCCCAGACGGTAACAGGAATAGAATTCTGCTTAGCCTCTTCAGACCATTTCGCTTCCCCCGCATTCTTGTCAATGACGACATTGACATCACTAATTTCTACAATTACATTACGACTCCCTTCAGGCCTCCCTGCTTTTTTCGCACCCTTCTTACTCGCCCCCCTAGGGCGCATCCAATTTGGTGGCTCAAGATCAAACGCCCCGACTCCTCGTGTCAATTGCTAATCAGACAAGACTATGAAAACAAACAACAGAAGAAAATGATTACCTCAACAGCAGGGTCTGGAGCCTTTTTTTCCTCGCGTTGCTCCTCTGGCTCGTCTTCATGCTCGTTGTCCGACATCTGCACACACAAAAAAAACAGCAAGGTTTTGGACTTCTCAACTTGGACACTTTGGGAATTCTGAAAAAGTCCAAGAATGAAAAAAAGAAACAGACAAAAACACGTGATAGAATTTCTGGAATTTCTGCTGACAATTTGAAATGCAGATAAAAAGGAAAAGCGAAATTTTTTAATACACCGCATGCGGGGAAGGTGAGGTAAAATACACACCGCCAAAATTCTGACCGCCGTGCCTTGGACTACTTTCAGTCTTTCTTTTTTTTCAATCTCGCAATGAGTGAGGACGGAAGTATCAATGATGATAACATTGAATATGTTGAAAGAGAAGAACACAATAAATGGTTGGAGAAATTACAAGATAAAGGAAAACAAAAATTAATATCTTATAAAGCAAATAATGATGTCAAATATGATAATATAATAAGTAAATTAGAACGAAATGAACAAGAAAGAATACAATTAGAAAAAGAAAGGAAAGATTGTGTGAATAAGGCGAGTGCTATTGAAGAATTGCTTAATAAATGTAATGATAATGTAGAGCAAAAGGAAAAAATTGAACAAATGAAACGAGAAAAAAAGAGAGAGAAGAAGAACGAAAGAAGAACAATTAAGATTATTTGAACATTGGTTAAGTGCAGAAAATCAACCAATGGGACTTGATGATGAAATAAAAGCACGAAAGATGATTGATAGTGGAAAAACATCATCAGAAATAATTCAATCATATGAGAAATACAAGAGACAAAGAATTGAATAAAAGTGGTTTAACCACTAAGTCCTTTCTCACATAGGAGTATAAACTTGTGTGTGTTCAATTTAAAAAAAATTGGGCGAAAGCCAAAGGAATTTTATCTACCATACTTGTTGTGTGTGGTAGGTGGAGAAGACTTCAAAAAGGTAATTTAATAATAATTATATACAGGTAGCCTTTTTTCTTTCTTTTGTTTGTATGTATTAGTCATAAACAGGTAGACGAAAAACTAAATAACGGCTCTTAGTGTGGTTTCTCTAGAGAAACTGCACTGAAGATCTGTCCTAAAGTGGCCCCCTATACTACTGAGACAGAGAGACAGAGAGACAGAAAGACGGACAGACAGAGAGACAGACAGACAGGCAGACACACACAGTGACACACACACACACACACACACACACACTCTCACTCTCTCTCTCACACACACACAGTGCGTAAGTGGAATCAAATAGTATTCTTTTTTTGTGTGGGAAAGAAAATAGAAAAGTGTGTGGTGGAAAGAAAATAGCAAGATGTGAACTACCATGAAAAAAAAAACTTTGAGGCAGAAGAAACAACCCCCCAAAAGTTAGAGATAACATTTTTTGGAGGCAAAAAAATGCAGTAATTTTTTTCCTAGTCCACCCACCTATGAATTTCACGGGGAGTGGCTTTTCATCAGTTTTCTTTCCCGGGTTGACTGCTTTCTTAGCCACTTTCCGGTTTTTAGCCACGAGTGGATGTTATAATCCGTCCGGACCATGTTGACGAAAATCGCCCCAGAACCCACTCATATTATGCGGCGAGCCGACAAAGCGGCATATATGGGGAGAGCCAGGCCGAGCGAGCCCGGAGGTTATGAGGAGAGCCAGGCGAGAATCCATAAATTAGCAGATTTTATCGGCGAGTCGCATATGTACTTTATGGGTCAGCTCTATCGAATTTATTACCCACAAAAGTTGTGCCACAAATATTCTGTATTTGGCTATTTTTGTTAAAGTAATCAACTCATAATCGTCATTTGATAAGCCACTTTTCAACACCGTAATTATCGCTTTATAGGTTGCTGAATCATAAAAATTCTGAGTGATCAGGCACCGGTACCGGCACAACGTGTGTTGGCGAAAATCCGCCTTTGTCTACCGTTACGTTACGGTAACGGTGACAGGCGGGAATTTAATTATGAGTGAGCCTTCCGCTAAGGAGGAGGAAACGCGTGGGAGCGGAGCTATAGGAAGCTAAGTACTAGCTATACATAGTCAGCTAGGCGGCGAGAGCGAGTCCTAACTAGCTATAGAGCTAGAATGGAGCGAGGCGAAAGACTAGAAAGGGACAGCCAGCTCGAGGAGGACGCGCTCATATATCGAGGAAGCACTGAAGCGGGCCGCTAGAAAGAAAGAGAAGTCAAACTGAAAATAATTGGTAGTGGAGAGCTGGTGCAAAAAGGAGAGCAAGCGTTGGAAGGCCTGGCGAGGCAGGGCAGAGAGAAGTCATGCAAACGAGGCGGGTAATCATGGAAGGCACCGCCGGAAAGAACCAGCTGCAGAATGAAAGCTGAAAACATTCTCCAGTGTGTGGAAGAGAGTGAGAGGAGAGGAGAAAGAAATGATGTGGAAAGAGAAAGCTAGAACGGGAAAGGAAAAAGAAAAGAAAAATGGTTGTGGGCCTGTCGTCGAAGAGCTGGGGAACAACTGCAGAGAAATCAAGCGGATACATTTCCCCCCTTGCTCGTCTGTAGCACACACCCTGATTCAATGCACTGACCACCCTGGCTAGCCTTTAGTGATCAGGCACCGCACAATGTGTGTTTGTGAAAATCAGCCTTTGTTTACAGTTACTTTACTGTAACGGTGGGCAGGATGTAATTTAATCATGAGTGGGCCTTCCGGCACCTTGTCAGGAAAAGCGTGAGGCGATGTAGTCGACGTCATCTGACGACCAGCGCAAGGCTTGCGAGATGGACAGCCCGCCACCCAACACACCGCCAGCGGAGAAGCTGCGGATCTCATCCTTGCATACGCGATGGCCACTTGCAACGAGTCGTTCGAGAGCATAACGTACAGTTGGTATGACACTGAACATCACCTGCTGATGTGCTTTATCGCGTCTGCGTACGTCTGCTATCTCGAGGGACGTAGCGCTGCCAATCCGCAGGCTGTGTGAGCTGTAGAATGAAGGATCGAGTCCAACTGCTTTCACCAGGGAGCGCAGGACCTTCTGCAGCCATTTGTAAGACAGCGCTTTACACTTAGTGTCTTGGAAGAGCGGGGTGGTCGGGAACCTGTCGGTGGCTGCATCCCAAGCAGCGAGAAGCTTGCTAAAAGGGCAGGTCTCGGGATTGTTCTTCCAAAGACGGACGTAGCTGCCTGTGCGCATATAGTCTGTTTTGGAGGCGGGGATGAATAGGTAGATCCATAGTGGGGAGGTCGCTGCGTCCCAGGCAACGTGCACCCTGAGCAGGGGAGCGGACGCAGATTCAGACTTTGATACAATCTCACCTGATCTAAGGAGGCCGTACACACCGACGCACAGAACCGCTGCGATCATGATAGAGTCTGGGCCCAACGCTGAGATGCTGGGAAGTGTATACAATAGCCTTGCTACCAACAAGACTGTCACTGGCAGCCTAGCTCTAGTAGCGCGAGTCCGAAGGTGCTTCACTGCGCGCTTCATCCTCGCGACGCGGGGGTCATTGAATGCTTGGATTGAGAAACCAAGATTGTAGAAGCTCCTAACTGCAGAGACATATCAGATGATGGTGGACGCACAGGCGCCTGTGCTCGAGCCGTCGATTGCTGTCCCTCTGCCAGGGACGGCCAGGAAGAGCCAGGTAATGAAGAACAGGAGAAGGTCGGGCGAGACTAAGATTGTGTAGTGTTGCAGGTTGAAGAACGTCAGGAAAATCCAAGAGTGTCTGATGCATTTCATGTATGTGACGCGGGAGCTCTTGCTGATGCATGCAATGATTAGGTCTACGACGGCGGGGACGAGTTGGTGGGTGAGATGGCAGGGGCAAGAACGGCGATTGAGACGGAAACAAGCTTTCTGATCGTGCCTGTTTTAGGAAGAGGGTAACGTTGTTCTTTGAAAGGGCGTCTGCGAGGGAGTTGAGCGAGCGGGGAATGTGTGAGAACCCAACGATACAGCCCAGAGCGCTGAAGGCAGCGCATGCGGCCTTGATGGCTGTGTCTAGAGCTGGTGAGTTAATGAATCAGGTCTCGAGGCATAAGACTGCTGCCTCGTTGTTGAGTTCAAAGAAAACAGACCGGCCTGCCAGCTTGTGGCTGAGCGCACCAGCAGCGGTAGAGGGCACGAAAACATCTAAAACAGCAGAGCAGAGAGACGTCTTCACGAAGGCAGCAGCTCGTTCAGCGTCAGAGTGCGGGCGATAGCCCCAATCAATCGCACTATCCGAGAGTCATGTGCACTTTAGGACTACAAACACTTGGCCGAAAAAAGAACCTGCGTCTGATTTGATCCAAATGTCTGCAGAAGACTGGGACAAGGCCAAAGGCTCGTAGCACCTTTGAATCACAAAGGTGGGGGGAAGAGAGGAAAGTTCCTATTCGCATAGCAGACATTCACCTGACCATTCTTGAATGGGAAGGGAGGTTTGCTGCACCTCTCCGCCTCACTTTCGGCGCGCGCGCTTCGCCAGGGATTAGGGAGAGATATAGATACCTGTTCGAGTTCATTCTTTCGTTATTGCTTCCCGACTGGGTTAGGCACATCAGGTGGGTCGACGACTACTTGCTGATCACTCTCTGTTCCAGAGAAGAAGCGTCTGAGCACTCTTCTCTACTCGCCTTTCTTAGCGCTCGTTACTGCTTCGATTTCAAGCAGGAGAAACTCGAAGGGCCGTGCCATGCACTGACTTTTATCTGCTGGTCATTTGACATTTCCCCATCCTTTACCTATTCATCTGCTCCTCTTCTGTTCCTCATACCTGTCCTCCCTGTCTTCTCTTCTCACATCTTCTGTCTCACTCTCATGTGT
Organism: Paulinella micropora; assembly: GCA_019918135.1. NCBI lineage: Eukaryota > Cercozoa > Imbricatea > Euglyphida > Paulinellidae > Paulinella > Paulinella micropora. The sequence goes on from WBZZ01002107.1 coordinate 32,039, forward strand.
CTCTGCTGTCTCAGCATGCTTGTCACTCTCTTTTGCATTTCTTCCTATCTGGCACTCTCTCTCTCTCTCTCTCTCTCTCTCTCTCTTTCTCTTTCTCTCTCTCTCTCTCTCTCTCTTTCTCTTTCTCTCTCTCTCTCTCTCTCGCGCGCTCTCTCTCTACATCTCTCTACCTCTCTCTCTCTCTCTCTCTACCTCTATCTCACTCTCTCTCTCTCTCGATCTCTATCGATCTCTCTCTACCTCTTTCTTTCCTTCTCTTTCTACGTCTGCTTATCTATCTATCTTCTTCTTTATTCTTTCTTTCTCTGTATCTCTCTTTCACTTTCGTTCTTTTTTCTGCACTCCACTTGCTCCTGCTATCTCTCCCTCTTTTCTGCACTTCTTTCTGTCTCTATGTCTCATCTTCCCTCTCTTTTCTCCCTTCCCAGCTTGCTCTCATAGTTTGTATCTCACCCTCAATTTGTTTTAATCTTTTTCACTTTCGATCGAGCACTGTCTCAACTCCCCATTTTGCATTCTTCTGTCCTTTCTCTCACATCTAGCTTTGTCTCCGTTTTATCTATTTCTCTCTCTCTCTCTCTCTCTTTCCATTTCTCTCTCACTTTCTTTTTCTCTCTTTATCTCCTTCTCCCTTTACCACTCTTTCCCTTCTCGTTCTCTCTTGCTATCCTCTCTATCTTTCTCCTCCCTTCGTCCCCCCTCCCCCCCCCCCCCCCTCTCTCTCTCTGTATATTCTCATTCTTTCTCTCCGTAGAGGAGGAAGGAGGATGGCAGGATGAATCCCACCAGCCCGTGCAACTCCACGGGTTAGGATGTTTTTCTCCTCCTCCCCTCGGGTCAGGAGATTTCGCTCCTCCGCCCCACGTACAAAGTCTGGTCTCCCTGCACCTGCCGGGCTCACCGACCCCCTGCCTCCCTGTCAGGCATGATGGCTCCCCCGCTTCTTGCCGCGCCCCTCGGCGGGCCCAACGCCCCTCCTCCCTTGGGGCATCCACTCCATTTCCTTACTTGCTTCGCTTCACCGCTCCGGTGCCCCATGGCAGGTTTATGTGCTCCCCCCCTTGCCTATCAGTTTCATCAGCACCGCGCTGCCCAGGCTCACGCAGGTACGTTGCGTAGCATTATTTTCTCCCAGCACTCATCCTTGTCACTGCCGTTCGCATGACCTCCTCATGCGGGGGGTGCAAGCTTTACCGCACCGGGCGCCAGCCTCCCGCTCGCTCCGCCCCCTCCCCCTCTTGCACCAGCCGCGGCAGGGTACGTGCCACACCCCAGCCCCCTCTCGCCCCAGCCGCCTTCCCAGGGCATGCTGGGAACGCTTGGGCAACCCTTGCTGCCACGGCGCACGCTGTTCTCCCCGCTCTCGCCCATGGTCCCAGCGTGGCCTACCAATCCTTCGCACCCAACGCAAGGCCACCGCCTCTCTCGCCACGGGACATCCTCTCCCACCTTCCGCTCTCGCAAGGATTGAGCTGCAGCTGTATCGCTTCCACCGCAGCTATGGCTGCACAGAACGCATCCAACTCGCTTGCACGCTGGTGGCAGTTTTGCGACAGCATCACTGATGCGAGCGATAGTGCTCAGCTTCGCATCCTTCCCGCTAAGCTGGGGGTCGCTCTCATCCTCCGTCAGCAGGCTGATGCTCCTCTCCAAGAGTAGAGTTTTCGGACGTTTCTAGGCAGGAAGGTACTACCTGGCCATCGAACCTGCAATTCAGCAGGGTGTCCTCTCGTGCTTTCGATTTCGATTGCGCCTTTCTACTAGACGCTCTTATGGGTTGCATCGAGTGCTTACTCATTATTTTTGGTCGGGCCGCACTGCACTCCACCATAGCAGGGCATTCTCTCCAATTCGTCCGCCGCTGGATGGCAGCACGCTGGCTCCCCCCCCCCCCCCAGCTGGTCGCGGCATATATAGAAGCAGTGCGTAGGGATGCAGCGATAAGAAGTATCTTCCCTGCCCTGGCAGCCACCGATGCATTTCCCCAGCCTTTCCAAGTGTTGAGTGACGGCATCTCAGCCAATATTTCTTCTTCTGCCATCATCAAGAAGCTGTCCTCTTCCACAAAAAGGAAGAGTGATAAGGAGTTTACCACCCCCCAGATCAACGCCAAGCGTAAGTGGGAAGAACTATCAGATTCCGACAGCAAGAAAGCAAACGCGGATGCAATCTGCATTGCTTTCAACAAAGCAAAAGGATGCTCCAAGCAAGCTCCTCATAAAACCTGAGGTAGCAGGCGCAAAGAGCTTTTGCATCACAAATGCATAGGCTGCAACAGCGCAGACCACAGCCTTGCATCTTGCAAGTCATGCTAAAGCAAAAGCAACCTAGGTAGAATGTACTCTCCCGTGCGTTTCCCCTTCCACTCTTCCAGCTTTGCCCGACGCATCCTTTCCTCCTTACAGCTCCCTTCCTCTCCCCGCTCTTTCTCCCAGTATGTTTCTCCCAACTTCTTCTCTTCCAATCACGCTGCCTCCCGCTCCCCCCAGCTCTAGCTTCTTACTCTCGCTCCCTGCGTTCTATCAGCGGGCTCAGCCTGTCTACCGCCAAATCAGCGTCCCCGCATGTTCTCTCTTCTCATTCCACCCCCTTGCTTCCAGCTCCTCGCCCGCCCGCTTCTCCTAGTCTGCACTTCACCGTGCCAGCCGAGCTGCAGTTTCCCTTCCACCCCGCTTCCAATCTCTTCTGTAATTTCTGGAAGTGGGACCGCTCAACATTCATGCATCACACATTTCCAGTTCTGTCTCGCATTTGCTGGTCCGCCCTCGCGGAAGAACAAGCAGCCGAGTTCGCATCATGGAGATCGAACGCACCAGCCGCTCGCGATGCAACTTTATGCGCACGCGCCAAACAGCGCCTGATCTTCCGCTCTTGCATCTCCGCTCCTCAAAGTGCTTGCTTTGACTCGCTTTCCCTGCTTCCCCGTCACGAGCGTTTAGAGATTATCACCAAGCTTGATGAA
>WBZZ01002107.1:42500-60000 GCA_019918135.1 Paulinella micropora
GAGCAGCAGCAAGAGCAGCAGGGAGAGCAGCAGGGAGAGCAGCAGCAAGAGCAGCAGGGAGAGCAGCAGGGAGAGCAGCAGGGAGAGCAGCAGGGAGAGCAGCAGGGAGAGCAGCAGGGAGAGCAGCAGGGAGAGCAGCAGGGAGAGCAGCAGGAAGAGCAGGAAGAGCAGGAAGAGGAGGAAGAGCAGAAAGACAAGAAAGACAAGAAAGACAAGAAGGAAAAGAAGGAGGAAGGAGGAGGAGGAGGAGAAGAAGAAGAATGGAGAATGAAGAAGAATGAAGAATGAAGAAGAAGAAGAATGAAGAATAAAGAAGAAGAACCAAGAAAACAAGAACGAAAAAGGAGAGGGGAAAGGAGGAAAGCGAGGAGCTGGAGGAGAGGCAGGACCATGAAGAAGCAAGAAACGGAGAGAAGGAAGATGAACAAAGAGGGGTGTGGTAGCGTGTGTAATTTAGTATTATGGAGAGAGAGAGAAAGAGAGAGAGAGAGAGAGAGAGAGAGAGAAGGATTGATGGTCCTCCCTACAGAGTCCTCTGGTTTTGTATCTACTCTGTAGGTGTGGAATCTATCCGACTACGGCAACAAGCGCTTCTTGTCAAAACAAGATTTCATGGTTTCCACACACACATACGCACCTCCACACATGTACGCTGTCTCCTTGGGTTGGCTTGCTGCTGTGTGTGCTGTGTGACACAGAGCGCGGTTTCTTGGTGGCTGGTTGCAGGTGGCGTTGCGTTACATCGCGTTGGCACAACAGGGCCGGCCGATCAACCCGCAGGCGCTGCTGCAGCACACTCCGGCGCGTGGGCTGCGTCTGCCCGTGTTCCAAGGCGTGCCGCTGCCCGGCGCCATGCCTGCCACGGGCCAGTTCGCGCCCTTGCCGCCCCTGGCCGGAGCCCCTGCTGGTTCCGCGGCCGCTCGCCCGCCCCTGTCCCGACCCACCAGCTTCACGGGGATGGCGAACCTGCCGCCGCTCAACCGGCAAGGCAGCACGACCGCAGCGCCCGCGCCAGACAACAGCAAGCTGCGGCAGGCCGGAGAAGGCGAGTGGGACATGTCGGTGCAGGAGAAGAACAAGTTCAAAGCCATGTTTCCCTCAGCTGACCAGGACAGAGACGGTGTTTACACCTCAACGCTCTTCCAGTGAAAAGATCAAAACAGCCCAGTATTGAAAAGGAGGAGGAGGAGGAGAAGGAGGAGGGTAGCAGACAGATAAGACAGCGTACCAGAGAAAATAGAAGTTTGGGAGATATTCTGGACAAGGGACGCACGCGGCGATTTACTCGTGCTGCTGTGTGTGCTGCTGGTAGGTTTCGTGAGCGGCGCAGAAGCCAACGCGTTTTTCCGCCAGTCGGGCGTGGGAAATAACATCCTGCGTGATGTCTGGTCCAGACCGCACACACACACACACACACACACATTACCAATATATCAACGAGTAAGTCACTTGCTGGATGTCGGATCTGGTCTTCTGTCTCTATCAAATATAAATTGAATACGCATACAGATTACTCATGGTTCTTAAGGAAAGATGAGCTCTCGCTCACAGACATGTACACTCATGCTCACCAGCAAGCGGATCGGAACAGACTGTCCAAGAAAAATGCACAGACACGACACAATTCTAAGTTGAATGAAGCAGTGCAGACAACAGATGCAAACATGCTGGTCAGGACACTGGCAGACACGGACAAGGACAACAAACTGAACTTGGAGGAGTTCTGCATCGCTATGCACCTCATGATGGTCCACACACATGCACATCGCGCACAAGCGCACAAAATACATTCGTGCAATATTATATATGGTTGTACATATGTAATAACATATGAAATCTACGTAAACATAAATTAGGGATATACATGAACTTAAATATATATTGAAGCACACCATTCTCTCCCACCTGCAGACTTGAACCTAGTACAACTTTCAGTCTGTCTTCGCATGCATGTCTTCTTACTGTCCCGCATGGCTCTTGCCTCGCTCTCCGTGCAGGGGGTCAAGAAGAAGGGCCTTGCTTTGCCTGACACTCTGCCTGCCGAGCTCGACCCCAAGGTGTGTACCTCTCTCCTCGCTCTTTGCACCCCGCGCTTCTTGGATCTGAATGCTCCTGCCTGGCCCCTGCCGTTGCAGTCCGTGTTCTGCGCTTGTTGTGTCAGGCGCCGCCCAAGTCTACGCTATTCGTGCCGGCGGGGGAGCTTCCGCCGGACCTGTCAGGCCCGCCGTCCTCCCCATTCACTATGCCCCTCCCCAACAACAACAAATACAGTGGTGCGCCCCCCCATTTCTTATACATACACGCTAACAACATGCACGCGCGTGACTGCTACTAACTGAGAGACCGCAAGCATGCAGCATGCACTTGAAGGTGCTATGAAAGAAGCAAGCTGTATGTGCGTTGGTGTGGCTGGTGGCAGGGCAAGAGGAGGAGGACATGGCGCGGAGTCTGGGTCCTTTGCCAGGGCAGAACAGCGAACTCACGCTGGGCTCGCTGGGCCCCATGCAGCTGTCAGGCCCCGGACAAATGGGGCAGATGCAGATGGGAGGAGGGATGGGGCCGATGGGGGTAGGCAGGGGGCCGATGGGGGTAGGCAGGGGGCAGATGGGGCAGATGGCGTCTATGGGGCAGCTGGGGCAGATGGGGCAGATGGCGCCTATGCAGATGGGACAGATGGGGCAGATGGGGCAGATTGGGGGCCCGATGGCGCCTATGGGGCAGATGGGGCAGATGGGGATGGCAGGACCGAGCAAGGGAGTGGGCGGGACGATGGGTCTCCCGCCGCTCGGTGGTGGCGGTCTGCCTCTTTTGACAGGAGGTGGGCTGCCTCTGACAGGAGGTGGGCTACCTCCTTTGGGTGGGGGGGCACTGCCTCCCTTTGCTCGGCAAGGCAGCAGCTACCTGGGCCATTTGCCCGCCGCGGCCGCTCCTGCTCCTGCTCCCTGGCAGCCGCAAGGGGCCGGCGGGGAGGCAGGCCAGACGGAGCCGTTGCCCGAAAGGGACCCCGACGAGCCGACCGCGGCGCAGCTGACCCAGATGAAGCACATGCAGGACCAGCTCAAGTCCGCCTCTCCTTGCCCTGTGCCTGTCATGCCCGCCGTGCATGTCGTCCTTAGCTGCTTTGTGTTCTTTTGTGTGTGTGTGTGTGTGTGTGTGTGACAGCTTGATTAAGGAGACGGTGGAGTTCAGCAAGGAGAAGCTGGAAGCCACGCGAAAAGAAAATGAGGTGAGAGTATACAAAGCAAGAGAAAGAGAAGGCGAGAGAGAAAAGAAAGTGGAGGGGGGGGGGGACAAAAGAGAGGTAAAGATTTAGAAGGAGAGGGTATCGATTCTCCAGGCTGCTATTTCTTTGTGTGTGTGCGCTGGGCGGCGCTGCTCCACTAATCAGACTTGCCGTTTTGTTCCTCAGACCTTCAAAGTGCACGTCTCCGAAGAGGACGAAAAGATCCTAAAGGTGTTGCTCTACTCATTACGCTGACTATTATTATTTCTGAAAGTTGCTGGGAGGAGGGATTGTGGGAGTGTACAGAGTTAGCAGGGGTGATGTTGGTGGGCTAGGAGCAGCAGGCGATGCGCGACCTGCAGAACCAGCTGGTGGAGGCCAACAAGTCACGGGTCCGTGCTCACCGCCTCACACGCCCCCCTCACTCCGCTCACTTCACACAACCCATCATGCGGTAAAAACGTAAGCACACATAGATGATCAAACAGACAGATGGAGCATCTATTGCCATGGATCATCAGCACTGGGTCCGGCCGAATGTAAGCAACATATGAGATGCTAGGTTCCAGACAAAAAATTAGATGCTATGTGCCGTGTGGGTGACGCAGGCGCCTTGAGCTTAGGCAGATGTTTACAGGTTTGTCGTTTCGAGCGCATATGCCAGTTAGAAATGCAAGAGAGGGCTGAAGTGACGTGGATTTGGTGTGTGTGTGTGTGTGTGTGTGTGTGCGTGCGTGTGTGTGTGTGTGTGTGTGTGTTTGTGTGTGTGGTGTGTGTGTGTGTGTTTTTGTGTGTGTATGCATCTATGTGTGTGTTGCGCAGGAGAAGGACAAGCAGGAGTTGGAGTCGAAGCGGGATCTGGCCAGGGAGCTCGTGCGACAGCGCACCACCTACCAGGTCATCCCCCCCCCCCCCCCCCCCCCGGGGCGGGCCTATCCTGTTTGACCTTGCTGTGCGTGCTGTGCAGAGCCAGCTGGAGCAGCACCAGGCCAACCAGGCTGAGCTCAAGACCGACATCGACCGCATGGTCCCCAACCTCCAACCCCTACCACATACCCCAACACCCTTTTGCCCCACCCCGCATGGTCCCAACCTCCACCCCCTAGCCCACCCCTAGCTCACCCTAGCCCACCCCCTAACCCCACTCCTCTTTTCCCCCACCCCGCCCTGCCCTCTTGTACGCACTCTCTCACAAATGCCTCTTGTCTGTGGCTGGATGCTGCTGGCTGTTGTGGCGGCAGGAGAACTTTCTGGAGAAGCTGCGGGCCGAGGTGCTACCCAGACCACCCACACATGCAGCACGGGAAGAGCCCACCCCACACACAACACGCGCACACACTCATTCTGTCACGCAGTGCCCGCTCTGTCTAGCCGCACCACACAGATACACCACCACACCGCCACACTCGAGACCAGATGCAAGCACAGAGTGCTAACGTGCAGCAGCGGGGTGTGCAAGCTAAATTACAAGGACCCACCCACGCGCATATATCTATCATTACTTTGTGAGATCACATGGGCATTTTGTCGTTATGCAAACGGTATATATTTGTATTATATTCATATTTATGTTTATATTTATGTTTATATTTATATTTATATTTATTTTATTTTATATTCATCTATATTTACATTTATATTTATATTTATATTTATATTTATATTTATATTTATATTTATATTCATATTTATATTTATATTATTCATATTCATATTCCTATTTATATTTATATTTATATTTATATTTATATTTATATTTATATTTATATTTATATTTATATTTATATTTAAATTTATATTTAAATTTGTATTTATATTTATATTTATATTCATTTTATATTTATATTTATATTTATATTTATATTTATATTTATATTTATATTTATATTTATATTTACATTTACATTTACATTTACATTTATATTTATATTTATATTTATATTTATATTTATATATATTTATATTTATATTTATATTTATATTTATATTTATATTTATGTTTATGTTTATGTTCATGTTTATGTTTATGTTGATGTTGATGTTTAAATTCATAATTATAGTTATAGTTACATTCAATATCTATATATTTATATTTATATTTATATTTATATTTATATTAATATTTATATTTATATTCATATTCATATTCATATTTATATTTGTATTCTTAAAAAAAAAAAAAAAAAAACATTTACAAGTTAATTTTTTTATGTCTATTTATTTCCTTCCACATGTTCTGTTCCGTATTCAGGTGAATACTATTCGCCAAGTCTACGTTGAGCAAAAGGTGGCCTCCACCTGCCCACCGCGCCTCTTTGCTCTCCTTTCCACTTACCTACCCATTCTCGCTTCGGCAGTGAGCGGTTGCATGGCCTGTGGATCACTGTGTGTTCCTGTGTGTGTGCGTGGCAGGCGCGGCACGTGGCGGCTAAGCAGGGCCTGGTTGCGCTGCGCAACGAGCGCGGCGAAACGAGCAAACTGCTGGCCAAAGGTCGCCCACGCTGCTTGCCCGGTGCGTGTGGAGCTTGTGTGCGTGTATATGTGTGTGTGTGTCTCTCTCGTTAAGCGCGCGCCGAGTTGGATGAGCTGCGCGCGAACCCGCGCGCTGCTGCCCCCGCTACTGCTGCCGCGCTCACCGCAGGCGCCTCTCCCAATCGCTCCAGCGTGGCCTCCCCCAGCTCCACCGCCAGCGGCTCGCCTCGCGCCTTCGCGCCCACGAGCAAGGGACCCTCCCGAAAGACGTCGGCAGCCGATTCTCCGAACCGCTCCAAGGGGCCCTCCCGCAAGACGTCGGCAGCCGAGTTCCTGGCCAGCGTGGAGACCTCACCAGGCGGCTCACCAGCTGGCTCCAAGGGACCCTCCCGCAAGTCCTCGCAGCCGGTCAGCTGCAGCAGCACTTTCGCACAGCCATGGACCACGCCACGCAGATTGATACATGTAGCTTATATGCAGTTGTTCTTTCCTGTGCCTTCGATTCGTCTGTGCATTGCACGTGGACGTGATGTGTCTTAGCCGTTGCCCGATTTCCGCAAGGACGGCGAAAAGGCGCCGGGCTCCGACCGCGGCGTACCGGCGGTGGTAGCAGTAGTTAGTAGTAGTCGTTAGTAGTAGTAGTAGTGGTAGTAGTGGTAGTAGTAGTAGCAGTTGTAGTTGTTGTTGTTTTTGTTGTTTTTGTTGTTGTTGTTGTTGTTGTTTTTGTTTCGACTACTAACGAAAACTTCAACGAATTTATTTTTTTTTATTCATCAAATCGAATCAACCCCAGCTTGTACATGTAAATTTGTGTTTGAAGTGTTGTTTATGCTACATTACACGTGAATTTGTATTTGAAGTATGTGTTATTCGTGCTACATTAAACTAGGTGGTGATGGCGGCGGCGGCAGCGGGTGCGGCGGCTGCGCTGTCTGCGGCTGCGACCAGCCCAGCCAGCAGCCAGGGCGCACAGGCCGACGACGACCCGTTCGGTGACAGAGGCGCGGGCACCAAGGCAGACGTGATGGACGATGCGTTCGGTGACATGGGGGCAGGAAGCAACGCTGATGATGCGTTTGGGGATATGACAGCAGACAGCGGGAAGGCTAGTCAGGGTGAGGATGCGTTTGGTGACATGGGAGCTGGAGATGAAGCTAAAGATGCGTTTGGGGACGTCGGAGCAGCCGGCGCGAAGGCTAGCAACGTGGATGATGCGTTCGGTGACCTCGATGCAGATAGCGGGAAGGCTGGCAAAGTGGAGGATGCATTTGGCGACATGGGAGCTGGAGGCAAAGGTGAAGATGCCTTTGGGGACGTGGTGAATAGAGGAAAGGCTGGCAAGGCTGAGGACCCGTTCGGGGACATAGCAGCAGATAGCAGCAAGGCGGGTCAAAGTGAGGATGCTTTTGCCGACATGGGAGCAGCAGACAAAGCTAGCGACGCATTTGGTGATATTGGGGCAGGAAACAAAACGGACGACGCTTTTGGGGACATGGGCGGGACAGACGGGGATGCGTTCGGTGATATCACAGCAGAGAAGGCCGAGCCGGCTGCGTCTGACAAGGTGCCAGCAGACAAACCCAAGTCGGGTATCGGAGCAGTTGCTTTGGGCAACATGCCAGCCAGCGCCAGAGCACAGAGCACGGAGGCTGAAGAGAAGGACCCTTTCGGTGACATCGATGACCCTACGGGGGCTGTCCCTGCTGCTTCCCCTGGCAAGCAAACCACCGCAGCAGAAAGTGCTAGCAACGAGAAGGAGAATAAGGCAGCAGAAAGTGGCAAGGAGGAGGATGAGTTCGGAGGGCTGGGCGCTGCTGCAGGCCAGGCCGTGGCAGGTGGAGAAGATGATCCGTTCGGCAGCATGGACTCCGCAGCCGCCCTTGCTGGCACGTCCCAAACAGCGAGCACCACAGCAACAGACGGTAAAGACCCGTTCGGTGACGTGTCAGCGCCGGCAACACACAAGGCCGGTGATGAGTCAGACCCTTTTGGCGACATGAGCATGAACGAGGCCTCTGCCTCCTTCGACCTGCCCTCTGAACTGACCTCGTCCAGCGCCGCCTTGCCCTCTTCCTCTTCCTCCTCTTCCTCCTCTTCCTCCTCTTCATTCTCTTCGGCGGCCCATGAGCAGCTGAGTCCGCCGCCGGCCAGCAACACAGCCACGCTGGCGCCGCCATCCGTGTCCTCGCCGGCCGACCCCTTCGCCGGCATGGGCTCCCCCGGCAGCGCCGCCCCGCCCCCCTCCCTCTCGCCTGCAAGCGGCGCGGCGGCGCCGGCCAAGCAGGTGGCAGAGGAAGAAGACGACCCCTTTGGAAAGGAACCAAAGGCTGTGCTGGATCTCGGTGCTGGCTTGCCACACTGCACACACACACAAACACACAAACACACAAACACACAACACACAACAAGACACACACACACACATACACATCCTCCACTCCGCAACCTGAACACATTTTCAGACACGGACGGACGGATGGACGGAGAGAGAGAAAGAGAGAGAGAGAGAGAACACACAGGTGAGGCGTTGTCGTTTCAGACAAGCTTTTTTAAGAAATGCATACCTAGGTTCAGCCTCACTTGTTCTTGTCCTCTACCTTGCTCAGTCCTTGACATTCACTGATTTTTCAGGCTTTCTTTACGTTTTTGCTTCCTGCCTTCTCTGCTTTTTGTGAATTTACCTTGATGAATGCTGACCCTCCGCGCTCCTGTAGTTGTCTCCCACCGCATCTCCGTACATCGCCTTGGTTGATTGTCCTATCAACAAGCGTGATCGCTGTGCTGAGCTTGTGTGTGCACATGTGGGCAGATGTGCCTGCGGAAAATCCTGCCGCCGTCGCACTGGAGCTGCACACCCCGGGTGAAGTGCTGACCGGTCCTCCCCACGCAAGAGAGAGAGAGAGAGAGAGAGAGAGAGAGAGAGAGAGAGAGAGGGAGAGAGCTCCTAGGCATAACATTCCAACACAACCTAAGATACAATCAGCACATAAACATCATCCGCAATTCTGCGCCACCAGCCACTGCTGCACGTAGCGCGCATGCTCTTTTCTGCCAGTTTGTGTGCCCGAACATTGTGCCCGAACGTATGTATGTATATATGTATGTATGCATGCATGTATTCACATATGAATTCACATATGTATGTACGTCATGTGTATGTACACACACACACACATATATATATATATAAATATATGTAATATATTATATATATGTAATATATTATATATATGTAATATATAATATATTATATATATATACATATATATACATATATATATATATCAGACGTGTCTCAAAAGAAAGGGCCGGATTTTGATTCTCTTTCTCTCTGAGAAGAAGGCCGAGATAGCTGGTTTTATTTCACATGCACAAATTACAGGCCTGTCGAAATAGTGTTATCTATATATGCATGGGTCTGGAACCCCGTCGAAGGAAGGAGAGAGAAAAAAATTAGGAAAATTCCTGAAAACTTTTTTGGGGCATCCCCAGATGGGGTGTACGTCATGTTCGGTCGTTTACCGAAGGGATGTCCCGGAACGGATCTGAGTTGGAATGTTCTAGCATGCCCCAAAGATGTTTCACAGCATGCAGCATCCCCGAGCCTCAAGCTCTTGTTCCATCAAAAGCCGAGATGGAAATTTTCAAAACAAATCTTGAATTTTTTTGAAATTTTCAACACTTTGCTTTTCGGTTCTTGTTTATATGAAAAGAAGAATAAGATAGCTGGTGTTATTCCACATGCACAAAGTACAGGAGACGTGTGATAACGTCAGGCATCTATACGCATGGAGCTTTGGAACTCCTTGAGGAAAAAAAAGAAATGAACAAATTTGAAATGTCTCAAAAAAATTTTTGGACGTCCCCCAAATGGGGATGTTCGTAAATCTCGATGCCTCCCGAGCAGGGATGTTCCGGGATCTCCCTGAGGATGTTCCGGGATGTCCTTTCCGAGGGATACCCCGGAGCGTCACTACGAATGTTCCAGGTCCCATCGCACCCCCAGACCCCCGCCCTTTCCAACTCAGAAAGCTAAGATCTCCAACTCAAGAAGTGACCTACCCCAAAACAGCCAGCAGCCTGACAGATTTGATTTTCTGTCCCAAGCAAATGAAATGGGCTATGCGCATGATAAAGCACATGCGACATCTCTGACTTGCATGGGTACTGAACGAATAAGTCAAGATTAACATCAGTGTCTCTGGACAAGAACGCGGGAAAACCAAACGACATCGATTTTGGGGCTTTCTTAGCCAGAAAAAATGCTAACTTTTTTTTTTGTTTTTTACCTCGCGAACAAGCGAGCTCAGGACCGTAGTAGGTCACATTAGAGATTTCATGCATAAATGCATGTGCCCTTGAATGTATCCATACCTGCGTCCACTTCAGACAGAAATGAAAGGGAGTTCGAGGTACCAGACTTTATCCTGAATTTCCCGACAATATGGAACTTTTTGTCTACCTCGATGTGGAATGTAAACCATAGCATTTGTGCAACAGTATGCCGTTTAAACAGGCCTGTAGTGTCTGCATATGGAATAAAACCAGCTGTCTCGGCCTTCTTCTCAGAAAGAAAGAGAATCAAAACCCGGCCCTTTCTTTTGAGACAAGTCATATATATATATTTATATATACATACATATATGGAGGGATGCACAGTATGGCACCCCACGGGAAGAGGAGGTGGTTGGGCCTCTTCCCACTGGTTCCGAGGCTATGTCGTTGTGCTGGTTCCGAGGCTATGTCGTTGTGTTGGTTCCGAGGCTATTTGTCGTTGTGTTGTTTTTTATAAGACATACACCACGTGGGATCAAAAGGGTATATACATTCCGCGATCTAGGGGTGGTGACGGGTTTCGAGGCGTCCCAGACACTAACCGCAAAACGTCCTCATGACCTGGCAGACCGCATGAAATGTCTGCTACCCCTTGAGTACCTCCATTCGACTTATACCCAGTCTTGTGGAACTCTCTCATAGGGAACATCAATCATTTGCAGTTGATTCCTGCAAGGTACCCGACACGCCGAGCGGGTAGCTATTCAGGGATGGTTAGAGTCACTCTTCCCTCCCTAGCATTCACTGTTGTGACTGTTGGGTCAAGGGATGGAGGCGCATGGTCCTTGGGCTCGGCCATGACAGATCAATACAATATGTACATATATATATATATATATATATATATATATATATATATATATATATGCGTTGTCTGTGTGTGTGTGTGCGTGCGTGTGTGCTGTGTTTAGCGGTGCGGTCTCCGGGCACCATGCCTGCGGTGGAGGCTCCGTCAGGTCTCTTGAACCTCTTCTCTCCCTCCGCGGTGGAGCTCAAAGAGGACCCCTTTTCGCCGCCGCCTGAGGCTGATGAGGCCAAGGGCGCGGCGGGCGGGGTGGCTAGTCGGCAGATCGACACGGGGGGCGGGCCGGGCCCGACCGGGGAAAGCAGTCCCACCATGCCCAGTCTGGAGGACGACAAGACTGTGATGAGCCCTGTGGGCCACTCCTTCGGTCAACCCCCCTTCCCCCCCCCCCCCCCCCTCGCGCCTGCTCCTGTCGCCCCCGTTAGTGCCACACTTGCGGGTTGAACTAGCGACCTTGGCATCGGCTGCTATGCTGTCAAGCCAGTGTGGCTTACTCGTTGCGCGCTGTGTGTGCTGTTGCTATAGCGTCGGCTTGGTCCGAAGAACCCTCCGTTCAGGACACAGAGGACGGTCTAGGTTCTCCTTTCGCTTCTTGCCCCTCCATCTCCCGCTCTTTTGTCTGCCTTGGCCCCCTCTGCTGTGTGCTGGTCTCTTGCTGCTGCTGTTCGCGTTGGCTCTGCACGGCCGGCGTCTGCTGTCGCGTGCTGTTGTGCATAGGGGATGCGGGCGCCGACAGCCCGCCGGCAAAGGATCTGCAGGTGGTGGAGGAGGACGATCCGTTCGGCGACGGCGAACCCAGCGCGGCCACTAGGGCAGCAACAGAGGCCGACAAAGACGACCCATTCGCACTTGAGGTAGGCGCAGCGGACCAGGCAGCAACAGCCGCCAATGACGACTTCGGTGCCTGGGATGAGGACACGACCGACCAGGAGCAGACAGCAAACAAGGCGCAACAGGCCAGAACACAACATGAAGCACACCACGTGGTCAACGTGGACGAGGTGCCGCGCACACCAGACACAGCAGTAGCTTGTTCCCTTGTCTGTGTACATATGTACGTACGTACGTCAGTATAGCATACATGCATGATGCCTTCATGTATGGTATTAATGCATGTAATGCTATGTATGTATGTATGTATGCATGCATGTATGTATGTATGTATGCATGTATGTATGCATGGTATACATGGTATGTATGTATGTATGTATTGTATTTATGATGTACGTATGTATGATATATGCATGCATGCATGTACTTATTTACGTACGTATATACAGAATGTGTGTGCCTGCACGTGGGGTAGGTGGGCTTTGACGATTTTACGGTGGAGCACGCTGTGGAGGACGCGGGCGCGGCCACGCAGTTGCCGGAGGACCCCTTCGGCGGCGAAGAGGATGCGGGCGCGGGCAAACTAACCGATGAGGTCAGTGCGGGCGACTGGGACGCCTGGGACTAGACCGTTGATATAAGTATCTGCTTAACGTGGCTTGAAACCACCTCCGATCTTTCTTCCAGCTTTGCCAGGCCTCTGTTAAAATTGCAGTCAATTCGGCTCGTAGAAAGCTTTCCGATACATTGACTTCATGATACATCTATGTGACACTTCTGAGCTTAGGCGGGTTGGATCTCAGTTTTTAAGTGGATTTTCTAGATTTTGTTTTATTAGTAAGGTTACCAGGTACATGGTATGTAAAATATACGTTTATGTACTATATTTTCCACTAAACGACTTTTGATGATCGAAGAACGGTTGCTTTTTGTTAAGCTGAAAAAGAAGCATTTAAGTAAGCAAATATAAGTAAAAACAGGGGCGAACAAAGAAAGAAAACAGCAGACTTCAGAGAGAAGTGGGGTTGAAAACGAAGGAAAAGCGAAATTCAGAAGAGAACAGAAGAAGGGGGGAAAAGAAAAAAGATAATGAAGGAAACGAAAAGGGAATATGGAACAGAGGAAAAACGAAGAAAATTCAGGTGAAAAAAATGTGTTGGAACTAATAATCTTAATTAATAGTTAAGGGCCGACCGTATCAGAGTAACGGTGTCGGTAGAGCCTTTACTTATGATCAGGCCAGTCAAGTTACGTGGCGCGTTCTGTTGGCGCTTTTCTTATTAAAGCTGTGTACTGAGGCGCAGATAGGTAAATATGTGCTTCTTTTATATACCCCTGTGTCAACGCAGACACAATAAGAGGAAGTTAATAATAATAACCCTCTACTACTTGAACCGGGTAACGATAATATTACTATTAGTGATCGTTGCAATTTTTAAACGGGAATATATTATCGTTAGGCCGGACCAAGGGAATTAGGTGGTGTTTGCCTTGGTTGTTTTTGGCTCCGCTAGCGATGGTAGGATAACTACGTTTACTATTAGTGATTACTTTGTGACTGGTAAGTAATTTATTCGTATAATAGAATGACAGTGTAGTTCTAGTCAATAAGGGTAACGGACGTAGCTGTCTATATTGGCATTCAGGATTGGACAATAACAATTATGTAATAATTAGGTGACAGTCGTGCGGACTTTATTTCAGTTTCATTATTACTTTTGAGTTTGTCAGTTCTGCTATATACTTGCGGATTAATGGTGTTGGCATCGTGGCTTCTAACGGAGTCCCTCAGCAAACCGGAGTGTAAAGGTATTTAATATTAGGTCAGTGAGTGACAGGGTAATTACCTAATCAACGGTTATGAGCCGCTGGGGAAACAATTTTCGGCACCATGCGGTTAGCATGAGACAGTTGATGTCTCACACACAGGTGTTGAGCGGAAACAAAAAGGATTTGCAGAGCAACAATGCTATTATCAGATAGAGGAGTATGCATATGATATTAGCACAACTCTCGGAGACATGTTCCATGATGCTTTTAAAGACTATAAAGCGGCAAAGACGAAATATGGTTTTGATAGAGACAGGATGAGAAAAGCAGAAGAAATGGTTGAACCGAGAGAACCACACGAGGTGGACACACCAGATGGATCAGACGAAGAAGACGAAACACAACAACCACGACATCAGAGACAGAGAGATAGCAGAAGTGTCACCACCAGAACAAAAGTCACCGACAGACAAACCACCCACTGGAAAGACATGACGAAGGAAAAGAAGAAAGTATGGGAGGACAGAGGGATAAGAAAGAAGAAGAGGGCGATGACAAGAACCAACAAAGACGTCTATATGCTAAGAAAGAAAAGTACAGAGAAGAACAGCAATATCTGCATCGCTGGCAGGCAGAATGTTTGAATTTCTCGTCACAACAGCATTTTCGGAGGCTAAAGTGATACAATTTCTGCGCAGCAAAAAGGTTCATTGCCCGTTCGAAAAAGTCGGCATTGTAAAGGAAAAAATACGGTAATCTCCGTGGTGCGGCAAGATATATCGAGAGAAAGTATTTAAAAAGATGATACCGAGACCGACAGAGGATATGGATGAGTATCTAACACAACATCTACTGCAGAAGAACTTGCTAGAGGCCTTGAGAGGGAAGGCTTTTGAGCAAGAGGAAGCAGTGAATGGGTTGTTAGAGAAGCTAGCTGAGCATGAGGCCTATGGGCCTACATATCTCAATGATCATTACAGATTAGCAGCAGCAAGTAGGCCATCGCATGATGACATGGTAGAATCGGAAAGAGAAATTTACGTGCTGTGGGAAGCTAAGCAGAAGAGGCTCAGAAAAAAACGTAGGAAGGAGAGAGAGAGAAAGAGAGAGGGTAAGGGAGCGAATCTACTGCTAGGAGAGGGAGAGGGAGGAGAGAAAGGAGAAAAGAGAGAGAAACACAAGAAATGGACAAAGAATGGGAAAGGGAGAAAGGGCGAAAGTAATGGGGGTGATAGCTCAGAGCAGGAATGGTGGCTGACGGCTACATGCTACAACTGCTATCAAACTGGGCATACTACGCGTTTTTGCCCCAAACTAAAGCCAAACCCCAAACGAACCATTATGGAGGGTAGCGAGGTTGTGTGTGTGTGTGTCACTTGTTGGCTGTCCCTGTGAATCTATACTGTCTCCTACCCTGTCTAACGGGGACGGACCTTGTGGTAGCAGCGATGGGGGCCAGGACTTCCCTTCTCTTATCCCGCCTACACGCTCAACAGCCTCCGTGAATGTTGTCCCCTTTTCAGCCCTAGTCCTGCCGGTCCCTGCCTCGTTCCCTGGCAAAACAGCATCATTCCGTGAACTGCACTAACTACTTTCTTACCGGGTTTTTCCACACTTTGCTGGTCTTTTTCCCCGATATTTGCGGAACTTAGCGAGTTCTTCTTCCCGGGTTTTGCCGTATCTTTTAGCGAAACTTGCTGTGCACTCGCCCCCTTTCCCTCCCTCTCTCTCAGTATTCTGATCATCTCACTCTCTGATGGATAGTCACGGGAAGGGCGTGGACGACGTGATGGGTCTTGTGATAGATCAATAGACGGAAATTGGGGGTCTTGACGGGCATGATACCCAGGCGATGCCCATTAGTTCTTCAGTCCAGAACAGGCAGCACAGAAGAGAAAAGAGTTTGATAGGAAGAGACGGGAGATAGACGGACACTCAGACCCGGAAGAGGAAGACGAGGATGACCCGGAAAACTTTTAACACTCTAGAAACTCAGATGAGATTAGGGCAGGTGTACCCATAAGCTATAGATCGTACTGTGAAGCACGAGAAGAGCTGGACTGGCTGCACGAGGAGAGGTTCGAGCGAGAAAGGAAAGAAAGGGTCCAGAAGATAGAGAAAGAGAAGGACGAGGAGCAGGACCACAGCCTCATGGTAGACGACAGCAAGACGGTAGGTCGAAAAGAAAAGATGATAGTGCAGGACAGTGGATCGTCAAGAGACATAGCCTGTACACCACACATCTTGCGCAACGTTCGAGAGATAGAACCCGTTAGCTTAGTCACCGGAAACGGAGAGAGTACAGTAAGAGACATGGGGGAAGCACGATTGACAAGAATCGATGGATCGGTAAAGCCAGTTTTGGTAAAGAAAGATATGCTGTTAGACACTAGGGTACCGGTTAACATCATGTCTACAGGAAACATGGACCACAACCATCATCGGTCCATCATTCACCAGAACGGGCAACTACTAATCCCTAAGCACCCCATAAGGATAAAAGAGAGTGACGTGATCGTGAGGGGGACACTGACACCTGGCATGCTTTACCGCTGGGACAACGAAAAGGATAAACCCCTCAACATAAGCGAGCGTTACGACCCCAAAGTGAAAGAGAGGAAGAAGAAGACGGGGTAATCGGGGCGGGAAGCCCCAAAGAAAGAGAAAAAGAGAGCAAACAAGCGAGAGTAAGTGAGAACGAGGTAGCTAGAGGCAGCGTTTTATATGCTATGTATCCTGAGAAAGGTAAGAAGGGTAAACCGATTGACATTTATGTCATACATCAGTGTAGTGGTCATAACGCATTACCAAAGACCTATGCATTAGGCAAGGCAATTGGTAGAAAGGTGACAGGAAACGAAGATAGAGTTAGATTTTGTGAAGCATGTATGATGGGGAAAGCTAAAGTGTTGCCCCGATTTAAGGTTAATAAAATTAGGAGAGCGAGTTACCCTTGTGAGATTTCGCACTTCCGGACCGTGGGCGGTCATGTCAATTCACGGTAAGTACTACAAACTTTGCGTGACAGACGATTACTCGGGGTACATCAAGGATTTTTACTTACGTTACAAGAACGAATTCGTAGAGTGTTTGAAGCAAGCTGTAGCACGGTTTGAGAGGCAGACAGGAAGGAAAGTCAGACAGATCACTTGTGATAACGAGTTCGATGTCCCAACTGAAATCATAGAGTGGTGGAAGCCTCTTCAATTCATTTGGAAGACTAGTGCTCCAGGTGACAAAGATGGCAATCAAAATGTTATTGGGAAAAATTTTACCTTGAGCAAGGTAAAGTTTGGTGGGTCGCCGATCACAACCAAATATTAAGTTAGATGGAAGTGTCAATTAATCAATTTCAACACCATAATTATTAATTCATTAAAATAAGATTATATTATATGTTTATTAAAGTTAAAGTTGAAATTGACAGTTATCAGTATTGAACTCCAAGACTAGCCCTAGTTTTGAATTTTTCAATCAGAAATGAGGTTTCACGTACTTTTTTTAAATAATTATTAATTTGAACAACCGGATGTTGATAATTATGATAAGACAATTAAAACGAACAAGAATCAATTATTTTTTCTTACTTTTTTCAAAACTGGGATTAGGAACGGAATTTTGTCTTGTCGTAGGTCTGGTCGAGAAATAACTTTTCGCTTGGCTGTAATCGGTCCTTCATTTGGTAAATTCGAGGTCGCGATGGCTGTTGGGGCAGGATGGGAATGTGCAGGTGTCGATTTGGAAGCAGGAGTTGAGTTTTCCGATTGAGAAAAAGCTTCTTTCAGTTGGTGGTATTTGTGGGCAAGTACACGTCGTTTTTGTTCCTCCTCACTTACTCTAGCTTCCAATACTTTCTTCTGTTCTGTCAGTTTACGCTCAAATTCATGTTCCCTACTCTCAAATTCCTGTTGCAAAGCTTCCTGCTTCGAAGCGAGTGCGAGCATGCTAGCACGCATCCCTTGGACAACCTTCTCAAGTTGAGACTCCCGGACAGTGGCTGAAACAGGCAAACACTCAGGGTCAGCGCTTTGGTTTTCAGATTGATCGTTTATTCGGATGTTTTT
>WBZZ01002108.1:10000-86161 GCA_019918135.1 Paulinella micropora
AGTTACAATGTGAGTGGAGGCATAGTTATTACATCATCATGGTGTCACCTTGCATCGTGCGGTGTATGTACTATAGGTGGAAAGCAGTGGAAATAGGGTAGTATGTCTCGCTTGCGCAAAGGGAATCGGTTCATTGCCGACGAAGCGTCGGGTGGGTCAAGTGGCGAATCCTCAGGAAGCGAGAGTTCGGACAATGAACAGGGAAGTATTGGTACTTTCATACAAGAGGAGGTCGAGGGAAGTGACGACAGTTGTAATCATCGGCAAGTTGATAACGAACAGGAGGAAGAAGACGATAAGGCGCTAGAGGAGGATGGACACGCATGGGAGCAGGTTCAACACAATTTAATAATAGTGATTCATGATACTAACCTCAAATGTAGAGCTAGGCAAGCCGAAGGGGAGGGGGCGTGGTGGGTGAGGGGGGGGGGGGGGGCTTATGGTTTGTACTTTATAAAAATGTTAGGAGTTGAAGGCACATTTGCAGAATGAGTCTGGTGATGAGGTGGGTGATTCCGCAGAGGACATTGTCGAGCGCACTGAAGCGAAAGAAGGGTTTGAACCAACCAAACAGTCAGCGGCAGTTCACAGGCTCAGCGAGCAGTTTGTGGACATTATGAAGATGAAGTATGCGAGGAAAGCAAGAAAGAACGCTAAGTTTCCGGACGGCGCGGTGTGGTACAGCAGGGAAGAACTTGAAAGCTTTGTCAATTCATCTGGTATCCTCAAAGTGGATCCAGAGGAAATTAAAGCGAGAGAAGGTTTCTATAATACCAGGGTGGCAGCACTAGAAAAGAGTGCTGGTTCTAGTGTTCAATCGCATTTACACTTGGGCAGTTTGCATGACAAAGTTCTTCGTAGGCGCAAAAAACAGCAGAAGAGCCCGGAACAGAAGCGAAAGAAGCGACGCAAGCAGAGAGAGAACAAGAGCCCTGAACAAAAGCGAAAGAAGCGACGCAAGCAGAGAGAGAACAAGAAGAAAAAGCAAGGACGAGGTGGAAACGCGAACGAGAAAAAGATGATGTCATCTACGAAGAAGGAGGAGAAGAGTGATCAGAGCGCACTCCAAGGCAGCGGACATTTACGGAAGGCGCAGGCGAAGAACGCACTCAAAGGCAGCGGACATTTACGGAAGGCGCAGGCGAAGAAAACAAGCCACAAGCATAAGCGGGCACTGGCGCAGGCACGGCAGGAGGAAGTTCAGCGGCGGGTAGACAAGGCTGCGCAGACTCTGCTGGATATGTGGGCTGCACAGAAAAAGGAACAGACGGGGAGGAAGCTACAAGAGGAAGAGCGACCTGTCGAACATTCGTCTGGTGATGAAGAGTGCTCGGATGGAGGGCATCACGGTACAGAGAAAGAGGACAGCGATGATGGCGATGGTGGCGGTAGCGTTAGAGATAGTGGCGGCGGCCATGGGAAGGTCCGGGTCGGCGAGGACGCGCAGGATACCGGTCAATAGTCCGACGACGGCTTACAGCCTGAAGAAAAGGAGAAGCACGAGGGGGATCAGGTGAAGGTCAGGATCGGCGAGGACGCGCAGGATACCGATCACTACTCCGACGATGGCAGACAGCCTGAAGAAAAGGAGCAGCACGAGAGGAATCAAGGGCAGGTCAGGATTGGCGAGGACGCGCAGGATACCGATCAATACTCCGACGTCGACGACGGCAGACAACCTGAAGAAAAGGGGGAGCACAGGAAGAATCAGCAGTCGCGAGCGGCATATGCTACTGCAAACAGAAAGCTCACAACTATCACCGCGTCGAATCAAGATCTACACGCAGTGTTGACTAGTTTACATGAGTGGAAAGTTGTTGAGACTAAGGAAGCAGGAAGTGATATTACGTATACTGGCGTCCAGCGCGATGTGGCCTCTGCGCTCAAGAGGATCAATGAATGTTTGTCAATGCCCCCTGAGCCAGGACAAGGTGGGCCTGCTGGTAGTTACGTGGCCAAACCGTCTGACTGCCAAGAAGGTTTGCCTTTGAGGCGGCTGACACTCAATCACCGCCAATTGTGGATTTGCCCCCATTGTGAACACAAGACAATTAACAAGGTGCCTGTATTTCCTTCGTTCAACACTTTTCCAGATGAGTGTTGTATGTCGGACCCTCTTATGCTCAGTTGGCCAGGTGAAACACGTTCCGACGGGCGTGGTCATTCATGTACACTCCAGCAACTTGTGACTTACTATTTCAGAGATGAACCATTCCTCGCAAGGTGTCCACAGCTTTGTGGTTCCGGCGAGCAAATCGAAGTTACTCAAAGACAGGAACTTTGTCACGAAGAAGCGCCTGCCTTTATTGTGATGTCCATATGCAGGACATTTTGGAGCAACGTGGCTAATGCTCATAGAAAGATAGTGCGAGAGGTGCATGTTTCTTCAGCTGTAACGGTCCCTATTGCGAATGATGCAGGGGTATACCAGGATGTTCCGTACGAAATCGTCTCTTTTGTAAATCACATAGGCGACAACTGCAACCGTGGTCATTACGTCAGCTACATGACCACGCCTGCGCGAGGAGATGGTAAGATATACTACATAAACGACTCGAAAGTGACTGCGGTGACTCGAAAGGCAGCTTACCAACACTGTCGCGAAGGCTTACGACTAATTGTGCTGAGATGCCTGCGGAACACACAGCCAAACCCGTTTCATATTTATGCACGTGGCATGCGTGACGTTGGTGCGTCTTCATTCAGTTCGTCTTCACAATCATTGTCAAGTTCGAGCACGTCAGTGTGCATGCGCGACGTTGTGACATGTTCATCCAGTTCGTCATCACATTCGTTATCAAATTCAGTTTCAGCCGGAGCTTCAGCCACAGGCCTGCCAAATCAGTTGGTGCAAGCAGTGACAAGATCAGTTTCACAGGCAAAGTCACATACAAAATCAGAGTTAGATTCTTCTGATGCGTCGCCTGCATTAATCACTACACCCAGGAAGGCGGACCAGTCCCGTACGATCGGCTCCTCGAGCTCCAGCAAGAGTTCTTTGAATCAAGTGGGAGACAGCGATAATGTAGATGTAGATTTCACGTTAGATACTCCTGTGAGGGCGCAACAACCACATGTGCTTCCGCCAGTCAACCCGTCTATACAGAGATATGCGATATCGAGTGCTGGGTCGAAGAAAGCAAACGGGACCACAGTAACTGATCGGGAGTGGTGTGATGTGTTGCATTATTATGATTCGTTACCAAAAACTAATCCTGCATCAGTCAAGCAAATGGAAGGTGTCAAACAATTGCTGCAGTCTGCACACCTTTCGAAGTGCAGATTTCAGATTATGCAGTGTCCGATTCAAGAAGACTATTCCTATGACTGTTTCGTTTTTATGACTGCCATAGCCGTCAGTCTGCTGCATGGACGGGGCCCTGTGAGGGAAGATCAATACGCGGGGAAAAGCAGTGAAGTCATGCGGCGGCACCTATTGCGGTGCCTGCTCAAAAGACATTTCACACCTTTCGAGGATGCAGAGTAAGTTCGTAGAAAAGGTTACGTTGTAGCATTTGTTCAAGTCACAAGGAAAATCATCACTAGTGGTGATACGTAGTGCTTTTGCAGATAAATTTTGCAGCCTTCACCGCTGGTTGAATTTTAGTCTTACAGTTTTAACGCGTGTGGGATTTTATTGTCCCGCTTGCACTATAGAATTATTATTATTAAATAAAGTTAGAATAGTTATATTACTATTAGCAATATGTGTAATATATATTAATACTAGATTGGTGAGTACTACAATTGCATGGTAGTTTTGCTTGCAACATAGATTTATCATTATTAAATAAAGTTAGAATGATTATATTAGTATTATAAATATATGTAATATATATTTAATAATAGATCAGTGAGTACTATGTCGATCGTTGTTAGATAGTCCCATAACTGTACTGCATACAGTATTAGGTTTCACTGTAATTATATTGCCGGACTGTATCACCAAAGTTGCTTACTCGAATGGTCGATGATAGATAACTGTGTCACGATGATTTGCGCTAGCGCGGATTTGCTTAAGTTTGGTAAAATATTATTGCCAAACTGTAGTATATGGGGAGCACCATTAGTTTCTGTTTGGTTGGGTGTCACTGTGACCGGGAATGGCGGGGAAGGGGCAATTTCCTCTGCACTGTTAAAAATATCTGATAAAAAAAGGCGAATTCACCGCCTTGTTTCGAGGACCAGCAGCATCAAAAGAGCAAGCAAGGAAGAGACCAAAGCTTAAGTGAATACAGCCTGGCAACTGGTACCATGTGTTACAATAATGTCAAGAGAAATTGTAATTATTTAATTATTAAGATTATTTACATTTAGCCTAGTAACTTTGATATATGATACTATTAATACATATACTTCCGTTTAAGTTTATCCGTACCAAGCGCAAGTATTCTCTTATAGAATTTATAGAGTCTGTGTATTAATAAAATTAAATACAATAAAATCATCATAGTAGTGTTTGTGTAAAACTAAGTTCTATAAACTGCAAAGGGGCTCCCAACGCCAACCCCGCGCTGCCGACCCCGCCTCGCCGCGCTGACGCGCGGCGAGGCGGGGTCGGCAGCGCGGTGTTGGCGTTGGGCCCCCCCCCCCCCCCCCCCCCCCCCCACTGCTTCAGCTACACATGCCCTGCGGGCCAAAACACCTCTCTAACTACATCTATTACACCTCGGCTCTGCCGGACCCTCCATCTTATTAGAGAGTAGCATAACGAAGCCTTCACACTATGGGGCATTCATTCTAGCATACAGCCGTCGTATTATGTATAAGTATATTAAGGAAGCCAACCCGAACGGAACCATTGAAGACGACTTTTACTACACCGACACAGACAGCTTACAAATCCACGCGAGATGTGCCAAGTATGTAAAGAATATGGGTAATAAAAAATTGGGTGGTATTGGAGACGATTTAGGCGATGGATGTAAGAGAACGACTGAAAGCATATTTCAAAAGGAGTTAAAGTAGTGTCTGAAAATGGAGTTAAAAGATATTTCCATTTTAGGGGTAAAGGCTTAGATGCTAATCAGCTAAACTATGATACATTTGATAAGATGGACAAAGGCGGGTCAGTTGAAAATGTAAAGGATTTCCAAATGAAAAAAATACACATTGATAGAAACAGCAAACAGCAACAAGTCCTACATTTAGCATTTTACATATGACGAATGTTAAAAAACAAGTTAATGAGAATAAATGGGCGGGCCGTAAGTTCATTAACGACAACGACAGCATCCCACTCGGTTTCCACATTCGCGGTTGAATTATAGGTAAATTTTTTTGGCTCCTTTACCTTTGAAGCTCCTGATTGTATGAATTCCTTTTTTTGGCTTCACTAACTTAGTATTTACGGCCGTAGCACCCATTAACGATACGGGGTCGTATTTGGTTCGGTAGTTCGTCGTTAGCTTCGCAGTCTTCGCCCGCTTACCTTTTGGATTTACCTTGATAGCTACTCGGTCAATTACTCCTTCCACAAAGTCTCTTGTGCTACTGTCTTTATTGTATGTTGTTGCCTTTACACCAGTTTGTCGGCTTAGGTCTTTTGCTATCGTTCCTCCAAGGCTATGGCCCGTTAACTCAACATTTTCTTTTCCATATTTTTTTATGACTTCATTAATCAGCTTCTGCTCTTTTTTTGTATCTCGGTGTTATTTTTAATACTCCCTTCACCAATGCGACATCGGTTAGCAGGTCCCGCTTATCCGCCCTCCCCCTAAATGCTACTATTGCTTTGCCATCTTTTTCATACACTGTTGATTTTTCTTTGCTGGCGACTGGTTTCCATCCGTCCGCACCTTTTCGTTCAGACGAAGACAAATAGACATCCTCTGATAACTCAGCACTGCCTCCTTGTAGGGGCCTGCTCCCCCTACGACCCCGCTGAGGGTTTGAAAGGGCTTGTCCTTTCCATTCTTTGCTCGCCTTTTTCAATGCTTCACCATAGGTTATGTTATGCTTAGCAGAGTAAGCCTTAACGAACTTTATCCATTCGGACATTCGCGGAGACTTCGCCTCCGCACCTCCGGTTTTGGTGAAGCTTTTTCAAAAGGTTCATATATTAATTATTTATTTTTTATTTTTTTATATTACCCTACTATATACACCCTACTATGACCACCCTAACAAGACTGTGCGAGAAGTTCCAAAAACTTTCCATTGAAGGAGAAAAAAAATCCTTCTCGTTGGAAGATGTTCAAAAGGTAATCCACGACGAAATAAAAGCGATTGAAGAAAAGAGAAATACTCAACCCAAAGACACTTTTCAATTCGGCAAATACAAGGGAAAGAAGTTTGAAGATATCGCAAAGATTGATAAACCATATATTGAATGGCTAGTTCGTCAGCCGTGGTGTAGAAATACGGCTGAATTGAAGAAGTATTTGTAAAGCATTTGTATTTTTTTGGCTTCATTGGTGGGGGTTGTAGGGGGCGAAGACCCTACTGGTCTTCTAAGAAATTAACGATAACACTCACATTTCCTCCATTATTAGCAGTCGCGACAGACTTTTGTAAAAATGTTAGATTTTCACCAGGAGAAAGTTGTATGCCGTAGGTTCGCAGGTCAATAAGCTGGCTAGAAGTAGCATTAACATAAATTTTAAGGATGACATCCGTTATAGTGGCACCACCAACGACAGTCGCAGCGGTGTCCTTTGATACCATTGAAGTTTTTGTATCAATATCCGCGAAGTTCTCCGCCGTAAGTGTTCCAGTCGTTTTCACAATCCGCACTATATTAACTTTGCTATCTTCGTTTGATATGCTCACGAGAGATGGATAACAATTGAATAATTGGTCACACCATTAAAAGTTGTTTTATTTTTATGCTAATAATAGGACTTTCAGTGGTGCTCGCTGGCTCACTACCTTCCGCTTCGTTTGATATACTTGAATTAATAGTGTTAGTGCCCTCAATAAACATACTACAACTGGCTGTTTTTAAGGTTTGATTAGCATTACCAGTTCCATAATTTCTAACACAAGCTGAAAAAGGTAGGGTTGTATTTGAAAGACTAACACCCACATTCGCATACCTAATTGTATGAACCAGCTGAAATTCTCCACTTGATGGATTTTCAATGTAGAACCTTATAGCACCAAATCCTAAATATTGAAATTTAATCTGGAATACGTTACCTTTGGTCCAGTCTAAGGCGGGCATAATTTTAGTCCCATCACACGGGTCATCCCAGTTCGCCTGTGCGATAAGTGTCGGCACCCCACCTTTAACACTAGCAATATTCATACCAGTCGCTCTTATTTTGTAAAAATAGAAGCCATTAGTAAAATCACTTTCACTATTCCGATATATGAATTGTAGTCTTTCGCTTCATCAGTGGCCCATAAAGCAGTAAATCGTGTTAGAACTCCCATTCCAGTTCTGTATTTAATTCTTTTTTTACTCGTCAATACAGCATTCGCGGTCGTCTTCACATCTGTTTTAAGTTCGGCCATATTCGCATTAAATGAAATGGTAGCATCAGTTTGAGCTGTTGTCCATATTCGTGTATTGATAGTGTATGGGAAAATCTCTTGTAATGCTGGTGTTAATTGACCGACCAATGCTTCGCCGAAAGCGGTTTTCATACTATTGGTTTCAACATTGCCGTCATATCCGACTTTGACATTTATGAAGTCTCCGTCAGGGTCTTGTGCTATCAAATTTCGCTGATGCATAGGAGCTTTCTTTACAAAAAACCTCCTACAACCTCAAAAAAATGTTTTGTTAGAGTTCCTATATTAACAAAAAAATAAATAATCTATCAAAATTAATTACTACCTATTACCTAACTGGTGGGGGTGCGGGGGCTTGCCCCTGCTTAGGTCCTAGTAATGGTGCCGTTTCTGACATTTACTTCTTGCTGAGTGACGACAAATGTGTAATGATTGGCAGCAATATTCGCAGTGGTAGCAATAAACTCCCATCGTCGCTCGGTGTCTAGACTTAATCCGCTGATTTCATTTTGGTCCTTGCTCCACAGTGGGCGAGTATTGTCAAAGCTATCGCACCAAACCCAGTTGTATTGATAAACATTGCTATTCATCAAAGAAGAGCCTTCCAATTTCGGTTTAAGATACATATAGTCTTCTAGTTTTCCAGTTTGACAATCAACATTGAATTCTTGAAGTCGTGCTCCGTCTAGTGTGGTATAAAAAGTTTGAACCTTTGAGCCGAGCAGGTTGCTATTGTCATAAGCAGTGTTCTTATTTTCAGTCGTATTGAAAACAGAGTGATAAATTTTCTTAATTCGTCGTCCGTGGCCTCTGTCAAATCTAAGGATAACATTTTGAGAAGTTGAAGCTACTCCGACAGTATTTTTATACAAATAAGAATAATCAATGTTGAAGCTCATACCTTCGGGGCTCATAATCTTCTGTTGAATTGATTGAACGACATCAGGATTGATTTCAACAGCTAAGAACAGGCTGAGATTAGTAATAGTAACATTTGAATCCGCCACCGCAACAGTGCCTCCACCAGTAGAAAGAGCATCATTGTTGTAATAAAAGATTTTGGGTGTCTGTTGCCAAACAATCCGCATAGTCAAAATTTCTGGAAACATAATAGTTTTATCCAGAGCGAAAATAGTATTGTAAAGCATTCCAAGATTAATCTTAACATTAACACTCGGGCTGGCATTGTTAATAGTTCCAGCTGAAAAATACTTAGCCTCATTAAAAGCAACATTAACGAACTTACTCGTGCCAGTCTCATTCGCAATAAGGGTATCATCGTGTCGGCGGGCATTTGTGGAGGGTTGTGCCATCCAAGCCTTTAATGCTGCCTGAACCTGAGCCTTAGCAACATCAATTCCCGCATCAATTTGTCCCGCCGCATTTCCTGCTACTGCCGAAGCGGCCAATGCTGTTTGTAATGCGGCCAACCTTGTAGCATCGCTAGCGGGTTGAAATGTAGTTGTAGCATTACGCTTTTGAAGCATACAACCAGCTCCGCTTCCATTGTCGTGGTTTTCCAAAGCTAGTAAATCATCAATTGAGGTTTCGGGTTTCCAAATCATCTTAGTTACATTTCCGACTTCGTTAATGTCGCACACATAAACACCACCTCTCGTAATCAATTGTATCTGCCTAATCGGGGCCAGGCAGTCCATAAAGCATTTATTGTAGTTCGCCGCCTTCGCATCTGGGGCATAATTAAAATATAAAACAGAGCGAGCCAAGTTAAACGGACGGCTGATAAGGTCAAAGTTGCTTTCCTTTCCTCCTGCGGTAGAAACAGTGACAGTAATAGAACCCTCACGAGGGGTGAGCTTATTCAAGCGATAAGAAGCACTGATGTAGTCAGTCCTGCTAAAATCTAGTTCGCCTCCGTGTTGTGTAGGCATTTCGTGTAAGTGCTTTTTTTTTCAAAAGGTTCCTATATTGTAATATAAGAAAAAAAATAAATAATTCTAAAATTAATTATCTAGATTTCAACAAATTAAAAAATGATGTAAATAAATTAAAATAATTCGTCTCGCGGTAAATCAACAATGTCATAACAATGCCGAGGCCGTTGAGATTAACTGGTTGGTCGTTTTCGTCAGTTAAGTAAAACCGATACACATTGCTTGAACTAGTAGATAGCCGTTTTCCGTATTCACTGCCCGAGCCGTCATAGATAACAGAGCCGAACGGAATTTCATTCGCTGTGTATATTTCCTGTAATACGTGATTATCACCTTCGCCTACTAAATCTGACTGTAAGTATAATGTTTTTTCGCCAGTCAAGATTATGACATTCGGCGACCTAATGGTATTATTAGCAAAGAAATATGTTGAGTCGCGGTCAAAACCCATTACTTCGTGGATACGAGTTTCGGTGTCAAATATAAACCGCGGTTGGATGCCTCCGTTATTCGCTACGGTAAATAATAGCTTGCCGTCTTCTGGGTCGGTGTTTGTGTATATGTAGTCATTTGGGCTGTCTGCCGTTAGCACCTCGGCCAGTTTATTTTTTAAGTTGTTCATCGTGTAGTTGCCCTCGGGTATAGTAATTAAAGCCTCAAATCCATCTTCACTCAGGGTAAAAGTGTTGTAAGGACTAGCGACGGAATAATACGACTTCGGCACATAGATATGTAAAATTTTACAATGGGTAGGATTGTCTAGCGATTTCATATCAATGGAGTGAGTGAAATCACTGTCCGTGCCGTTTATCCTATTCTTGCTATTGACATAGTAAATGTTGCTACTTCGCCCGCCTCTATACTCCATTGTATATTAATGGATAAATAATTTTTGGATGTCAGATATGTCATATAAGTTATTTATGTGATTTTTTTGATTTGAAATGTATTTCTTTTACAAATGGAAGGTCTGATACATTTCCACCACATTCACACTCAAATCTCTTTTGAAGTTTATATTCTCTATGTTTTCTTAAAAGGTTTTCTTTATTATTTTCGTAATATTTTTTCCAATTGTTTGACCTGCGAACTTTTGTGTCTTTTCTGTATTGAATTAAATATTCTTTTTTCTCATCAGTCCAATCTTTTTTGGTTCTTCCTGCCACACATCTATTTACACATTCCATATTTCTTATATGTTCTCCCTCTCGTTTTTCCAACTCTATTTTGCTTTCGCACGGATATAATTCTATCAATTCAATATACGCATCATCATATTCTAAAATTTTAAACGAAGTAGTATAGTTCTTTTTATTTTCTTGAAATTGTTTCATATCATATCTATGTTTAGCCATTCTCATTGCCAATGTTTGAGTTGTTGAACCAATATAAATTTCATTTGTCTGGTGAGACCTGATAGCATAAATCTTTCCTTGTTTGTAGTTGGGCATATTCTTTTATATTCTTTTATATTCTTTTTTCTTTAATACATAATTCATATATATGTGTCAAAGCCATACCCATTCTGCGATTTCAGGTCCTCCGCTTCTTTTTCTTTTAAGTCTGTCCAACCGCTGGCAAATTTAAAGCGGTTCCCTTTCGCTCGTTCAAGTAAAAACCTAATACTATGCCATCCGCAGGTTGTGCTCGTATCACTTTGGTTTTTAACCTGATTAACCTTCATAAGCAGGTATGTGTTCGGCTTACTCTTGTCAATAAGCTGTTTCATTTGATGTAGAAATAGCGAGTGGGTCGTAGATTTCAATAGTGTCGTCTTTAATGGTGTCAATCCAAACAGCAATCCAATGTGAGCCTGGTTGGCTAGACTTATCCAAGTTCATAATAAATCCATACTTCTTTCTTTTTTCTGGTTTCAGTTTGTTTATTTCATCGCTCGCTACTGTTCCCAAATACCAATCGTGCTTTTTCATAATATTGTCTATTTCATCCGTCATCAATCCTCGGTAGGGGCCTCCTCCCCCTACAACCCCATCGGAGGTGATTTCGGGTGTTTTGTCGGCGGTGATTTCGGGTGTTTTCTCGGCGGTGATTTCGGGTGTTTTGTCGGGCGGGGGTTCGGGTGTTGTGTCGGGCGGGGGTTCGGTGTTGGTTTCAGGTATGGTGACGGGTGATGTGTCGGCAATGGTTTCGGTGGTTGGATGAATACCGAGAGTATTTGAAACTTGATTTTTAATGTTTGGGTCGCTTCTCATTTCGGTTACCAAGTTATTTACATAATCCTTCTTCTTCATTTTTTTCCTGTATTTACCCTTCTTCAAATATTTCTTAATTTTTGCTATTGTTAAAAGTTTGTGGATTAATTCCTCCATCGTTTTTGCCCCAGCACCCGTTTGGTTTATTCCCAAATAATCAGCGAGTTTCTTTCTCATTTCATTCTGGTCAATTCCTAAATCAATACCTTCATCTACTATAACTTGTGCCATACCCGCTGTCGTGTGTTTTCCTTTAACTTTTTTTGGTGGTGGTTTGCCCCGAGCTTTCATTTCTTTTTCCAAAGCAGGGCCCAAAGTTTTGGGTATATCCAATTTCGGATACTTGTTATCATTTCTTAAACCTGCGGATATGTATGATATTTTATCTTTAATTTCAAAGTGTTTCGCTTTGGCCTCCGCTTGCTTTTTTTCTTGTTCTAATTCTTTTTTGTATTGTTCAGCCAGTTCTTTCTGCTCATCTGCTGATTGGGCATCGGCTATCGCTTTCTCTACTCCTATGCCAAGTTTTTGAAATTCTGTTTTGCTCAGCTTATTAATAAATTTAGTTGTAAAGCCAGCTTTCTTCAATAATTCAATGTATTTTTCTTTTAATTCCTTCTCAGCCTTTTTCTCTTCTTTTGTTTTCAATGGCATCTGTTTTTCTTCTGGTGCTTGTGGTGGGCCTAGTTGTGGTGCTTGTGGTGGTCCTAGTTGTGGTGCTTGTGGTGGTCCTAGTTGTGGTGCTTGTGGTGGTCCTAGTTATGGTGCTTGTGGTGGTGCTTGTGGTGGTGCTTGTATGTATTGAGGGTGGAAAGGCGGTAATAGCATCAAATTGTTTTTTCTATCTTGTTCAAATTTTACATCCTCTATAAGTTTTTGCTCTCTGTTCGCCTCCCTTATTAATTCTTCTTGTCTTTCTTTAATGTCAGCATTCTCCTTCCTCTCCATTCTTTTCTTCTCATCTTCTGCCTGTTCTCTTAACTTCTTTTCCTTTTCTTCCTGCTCGTGTATTAGTTCATATTTTTCAGCAGGTTGTTTTGTATCTGGTTGCGGTTTTCGTGTTCAAGACGATTGAATTCGGACTTGATTATTCGCTCTTTTGTAGGGACTCCGCCCCTACGACCCCGCCTGTGGGGTTTGTTCATATATTTCAAAAACAGTTTAACGATTTGAAGTGTTGAAAGGTCATTCGTTTTCTCGCCAAAGTTGAGATATGCTCGTTTCGTCGCACGTGTGCGAACGCCTCGCTTGCGAGGCTCCCCTTTTACTTTGATATATGGTCTGCCATCTTTGGTTCTGTATATCCTTGGCGGTCGTTGTTTTCGCGGTTTTTTTACAACCATTGTATATGTTATAGAAAAAAATTAATATAAAGTTTAGTTTAATACCTGAAAGGGCAAGCCCTTTCAAACCCCTTGGGGTTGTAGGGGTTTACCCCTACCGAAATTTGACCGCTCCTCCTCGTTGCTTCCCGTATCCTTGCTTAGCCGCAGCCTTTGCTACACGGTCCGCATAAGGCACTCCGACATCGCTCAGAAAAGTAGCACCTCTTGAAATCAATTGGTTCTTCTTGATAAACCTATTAGCATCCAATATCGCTTGTCCGACTTTTTTCCAGTTGACCTTCCCTCCTGTTTGTTTCTTTTTTGATTTTCTTTTGTTCTTCGCACCTCCTGCTTGTGGCATACTTACTGGGCTTGGATTGTAGCTGATATTGTATCCCGATGGTTGTGAAATAATCACTGGTGATGTTGGCATTCACCTACAACTTCGTCGTAGATGAAGATGTATCTATATAATGTATAGAAAAAAATAAATAATGAAATTACAAAAATCTTTTATTGAAGTTCTTTCGTAATTCATCCGATACCGCATCCACATACAAAAAGTTAAACCGTTCCTTGGTCGCCTCGTGATATTTTTCAATAAAGTAGTCTAAATCATAACCGAGGTCCAAATGTTTATACACGAGTTCTATTTTATCCTGAGACTGTCCAGGAAAAATAAGAAGGTAGTCTAACTGTTTAATCGCCTCAGGCTTCATGTCGTTCAGGTATTGCGAACTCATAATCACCTTTGACTTGTAGTGGCGGTTTTTCTTTAACAGGTCGCTCACAGACTTATCCCTTAAACCACTACCTAAATCGTCTAGCACGAACACGACTTCTGGTGTAATGTATTTGCTCGGTCTCTCCGCTGGGGCTTGTCTCTGTTTCTTCTCTTCCTCTTTACCAAAATATAAAAACTTCGGCTTCGGTTCTTCTTTCTCGTCCCGCACAATCTCTCCTTCTTCTTGCTCTTCGTCTGGCTTATTGAGCTTGTCCAATTCGTAATCAATCACACTGTATCCGTCCGTTTTCAAATATGTGTATATCGCCATTGGGTTTCCCTTCTTCTTGAAGTGCTTAACCATTTCTTTGTAAATGTGGTCCTTGTGGATTGTGCTGGCGATAATAACAATCCTTGTTTTTCTGTCAGTCGTTCGTTTCAGGATTTCAAACAGTGCGGTCGTCTTGCCACTCTTCTTGCGAGCGAGAAGAAAAATATTGGCATACGGTTCGTCAAATAACTTATATCCTTTTGCCAATTTGTCGCCATCTCCGTTTTGCTTGACTGGTCTAACTCGTATATCGTTAATTTTTTCCATCGCAGAGACTTCGCCTCCGCACCTCCAAATACTTTTACAGTCTACGACCGTAGGTTGTATATATTCTAAAATATATTTTTTATTTTACCTGCGGGGTCTATGCCAAAATTCTAAGCATATAACAATTCTTCCAGCTAGCAGGTCAGTCTCAATACTGCCATTGTCCGTTTTCAATACCCTAAACGAATACTGTCCGTCGGTCCAATTAATAATCCCCAAGTTGTAGCTAAGATTGGAAATGTTTGCGGTATTGCTATCAGCGAATGTTCCAATAATACTGATGCGGTCCATATGAAGAATTTTTGTTTTCGTTTCAGTCATATCATTCATATAGTGGATATACTTAACATTCATTCTAGTTGGGGTAAAGTTCAATTTAATGGTTTTGTCAAATGTTTTGCTACCGCCCGCAAAATCATTACTCAGAAAAATAATCTTTTGGAATTTATAGTCCGCCATTGCACCTCCAAGTTTTGATGTCTATATTACTGCTTATAAACTTTTTATTAATTAATATTTCTGCTCGGACTGCCTGCGATTTCTATTCACGGGTCAGTGTTAAAAAAATGAAAGTTGTGTGTGGTGTATTCAAAAAGGTATAGATACTAAATTTAAATGTGTGTATAAGCCAATGTCAGATTGGTGTATTAGTTTTGATGAAGCCATTCCTTTAATTTGCTCAGGCAGTGATGCTTCTTGGTATAAAACTCAACTATATGAATGCTCACTTCTTACTTGAAGAAGGTGATGGAAGACAGATACCGATAAGTAAGGTCAAAATACCTACATAAGTGTTGGCTGTCTCGCACGGTAAGTTCTTTTCAGACAACCTCACGATACAAAGGGTTATAATAGCGATAATGATACCCATTTGAAATAAGTATTTAATAAGTCGGCTGTCAGTTGGTCTGTTTTTTATACAACAACAATTCCAGTTGTCTTCCAATTCGTGCTCTACTTTTTTTTCTTCATTCTTCAACGAAATATCCAAAACACGGTTCTTCAACTCTGGTGTTAGTTCGCCGTCTGCCATATCAATGAGTGGAGGTGGAGGGTGTAATCTAGGTGGCATAGTAAGTGCTTTTTTACAAAAACCACTTACAATCTCAAAAACTATATTGGGTTTGTAAGGGCTTGTCCTTACAGATTTCTGCTACTAAATTTGCTTGGTCTTGTAATATATTAAGTAAAGTTTTATTTTCTTTTTCTAAATTAACTACCTTTTCTGATAATTGTTGAACGGCCTTAATTAACGGGGCGATAAACTCTGAATAACCTATACCATAACCGACATCACCACTATCAATACATTTAACATCTTCTGGATTAACACTCACACCTTTCAATTCGTATTCTTTTCTTTGCTTTGGACAGGGAACCATAATTGTTTCTTTTATAAAACCGCCAAAATCTAGTATATCCATTTCTGTTAGTATTTCTTCTAATTCCTGTGCTATTAAGCCAGTCCTACATTTCTTGTTGTCATCAATCATACGATAGCAAACTGGATTTAACGTATTAATAAAATCTAAGCCTAAGCATTCCTTTATATCTTCTTTTTTTCTCCTGTCTGAATATTGAATTGGATTAGACAATACCCATAACTGCCCATCGCTTGCTCTTAATGACATTAAAGCAGTATTTGAATTATTCTCCCATATGAACCCACTCGTTGAAGAACCATTCACTCTAAATCTAATAGCATAAGAAGTTAATCCTCCGCCTCCTCCTGCTGGCGCTGTTCCTGTTCCACTTAATGCTTTATTTGTCCCAGACTGAGACATGTAAATCCCCTAGTTTGGATCAGTAGCATCCCATACAAATATTCCGCGGCTACTACCCCCGTCTGTTTGTCCTTGAATTGCTATTTTTGCCCCATTAGTTGTTGCCGATGCCGTTGTTAGCACCCCAGAATATGTAATTCCATGTAATTCCCGCATTCGCTGTCAATAATCCAGACGTATTAATGTTCATTGCCTCATTCCAAGTTATATTACTCCCCGCTGTTGTTCCAGTATTATAATAAAAAGCAAGTTTGTTTGAGACTTTGTATATTTGAAAGTTTGAGCCAGAATTACTTGATTTCCAGTTTGAGCCGTCATAATAAGCATCAAAACTTATACCTATATTGTCGTGTGCCCAATTCAATAATTGGAATGTTGGATAAGCATCTGTGGATATTACTGCCTGTAAGTGTGCCCCTCCTATATTACTCGCCGTTCCGTATAATTCTAATCCGCCTGTCGCCCCATTTGCTGATTTTGTTGTGTTTCCTATAATTATCGGCTTACCTGATGCTGTTGTTATTTTATCGCTCGTTGTTAATGTCGTTGTTGATATACCCGCACTCGCAGTTATCAATCCTTTTGTCCATAAAGTCCCGTTTGCCCCATTCAATGACATTAACAATTGTTCTGCTGAATTTTCCCATACAAAACCATCCACCGAAGCATTACCACTCCTAAATCTTACAGCAAAGCCTGAAATATCGTTGCCTGCCACAGCTGTTCCTCCACTTAATGATTTACTCGCCCCTGGTTGAGCCATATAAATCCCCCATCCTGAGTTGTCTGTATCCCACATAAATATACCTTGCCCATTTCCTCCATCTACTTTATTTTGAATAGATAACTTACAACCGCCATCTGCTGTTATTAATCCACTCGCCGTTAATGTTGTTGTTGATATTCCAGCAGTCGCCGTTAATGTTGTTCCCGTTATTGTTCCAGCACTTGTTATGTTGTTTGAGTTCATATCTAAGGCACCATAAAACCGCATACCCCCAGCATTGTTAAAACGGACAATGTCAGACGAAGCACTTTTATTATCCAAAAGTTTTGAAATATAAAGTCCCGCTCCTTTTACATCAGATGCTACATTCGT
This sequence comes from Paulinella micropora, assembly GCA_019918135.1. Taxonomy (NCBI): domain Eukaryota; phylum Cercozoa; class Imbricatea; order Euglyphida; family Paulinellidae; genus Paulinella; species Paulinella micropora. The sequence continues at coordinate 27,097 of WBZZ01002108.1, forward strand.
AAATACATAACCTCGTTGGTTCGCGGTTCCGCTTGAAGCCGTATTTAGAGTATATAAAAAAGACTGCCAATCTCCTGATGTCTGTGAAAAGAATATATCTCCTCCATTTTGGTTTAATATACGTGCTCCATTGTATGTAATATTTCCACCGTTAATGATATCCTGGTTATTAAAATCGACCTCCGAACTCATTTCTCGTTCCATTAAATGTTTTTATTCCCGTTATTGTTTGGTCTCCTGTTAGTTTAACATTTTGTCCGTCTTTTGTATCTACATAAGATTGCGTTGCTGCCAGCGCCCCGTTTATGCTTATATTACCTCTCGTGTATAAAGTTCCATTGAGTCCATTCAGCGACATTAATAAGACCTCGCTTGATGTTTCCCATATAAATCCCTGAGTAGCATCTGGATAAATTCTCATTCTAATAGCACGACCAGTAAAGTCGTTGCCAGCGCACGCGGTTCCATTTCCGAATGCTTTGCTCGCCCCAGAAGACGCCATATACAAAGAATAATTGTAATCAAGATAATTCCACAGCCATAGCCCGTAATTACTAGTTCCATCGTTTCCTCCCTGTATGCTTAATGAACAAGTAGCTCCCGCTGTTAAATTAGCCACTCTACCACTCGCCGTGAGAGTTGTCGTTGATACTCCCGAGTTCGCTTTAATTTCGCTGCTGAATGTCTTAATTCCTGCTATGGTTTGATTTCCTGTTAGTTTCACATTTTGACCGTCTAATGTATCCACATAACTTTTGTTTGCTCCGTCCGTTGTTGCTGATGGTGTGGCTAAGTTTGTAATTTTGTTGTTATTCAAAGATAGTGTAGTGCCAGTTGCGGTCGCGATTACATTATTACCTGAATATAACTCTACGTAAGAACCCGTTATTTGTATAGGATAATAAGTCGCTGTTGCTATTTTTTGTGCGGCAATCATTCCTATATTTGTCGCCGTATCAAAGGCAACACCGATACCATCAAAAGCGGATGGAGCTGTGGCGCCCCGCACTTCTATTGTTGAAGTAAATTTTTTATTCCCTGCTATGGTTTGGTCTCCTGTTAGTTTAACGACAGAAGTATCAAGGGCAGAAACATCAATACCATCAACAAGATTAACATTTGTAATTAAAAATCCTCCCATACTTAAACTTCCCGTCATAGCCGTTGTGCCGTCCTTTGCCAGTTTAGCATCAGTGTATGCTTTTGTTGAAGCATCGCCGTCATAGAATGGGGCTGGAAGTCCGCTGATTGCTGTCGTGCTGTTAAAATTAAAAACATTACCCGTCAATGTTATTCCACCCCCCGTTGTTGGTGCGAAGACTATGGACGAACCAACAATATTCAGTGGATAACCCGTTGCTCCATTTGGCTCTGCTGAATAAGTAGCACCTGTATTATTGTTGTAGTTGAAGAACAACCTCCCTGTGTTTAATGGATTTGAGTCTTTTATACCCAAATACGTAGTAAATATTTTGTTTCCTGTTATGGTTTGGTCTCCCGTTAGTTTAACAACCGAAGTATCAAGAGCAGAAACATCAATACCATCAACAAGATTTACGTTGGTTATGTTAAATCCTCCCATATTTAATCCGCCCGTCATATTCGCAGTTCCATCCAATCTGAGAAAAGGTGAAGCAACATTTCTCCATTGCCCAGTGCTGTAAATGAGCAGTTGGTTATCGGCGGGGGTGCCTGTTATGACTACATCACTTAAAGCATCTATTGATTTAGTTGCTATCCTTGTGTCAAAATCTGTATTAACCCTTGCTGTGGTGTAGTATAAGTTAGTTCCTTCGGTTAAGTTGGTTGTGCTCTTTGTTGCTAATTGAGTGTCAAACCTAGCATTAGTATAATATAAATTAGTGCCTTCGGCTAGGTTAGTGGTTGATTTAGTGGTTAGTCGCGCGTCAAACCTACCATCAGTATAGTATAGATTAGTGCCTTCTTTTAAGTCCGTCGTTGATTTTAAAGCCAACCTCGCATCAAATCGTCCGTCAGTATAATACAGATTTACGGGGTCAGCATCTTCTGGTACCCTATCTGTGTATAAGCCCACTATGTTTGTGTTCGTTAAATCTAAGTTAAGTATATTTAAAGAATCCACCGCAATTTCAGACAAGCCTAAGAGCGATTTGAATGAAGAACCTGACATATTCGTATATTAATAAAAACTAAATAATATTATTTTGTATAATAATATAAACAAGTTATAAAATGCCGAGAGGTAATAGAGAGGTCGCTATGAAAAATCTTGAAAAGGGTTGGGAGGCTAAGAAGCAACAGGCTAAACAGAGAAAGATTGAGAGGGCAAGAGAACTACTTGCTGAGGAAGAGGCTAAGAATGTAAAAGAAATGACTAATGATGAAAAGATGGACCACATTACTAAGAAGCAGTTGGCAAAGGATATGATTGATGGTAGAGACGGTGAGATAAGTGAGGAAAGCAGCTCGGATGAAGAGGTTGAACACGACTTTGTAGATATCGTTGCCCAACGGGTTGCGGGTATTAAATTAAAGACTAAGCAGAAGAAGAAGAAGAAGAAAGCGGTAAAAAAGAAAGTAGAAGAAGAAAGCGAGAGTGAGAGCGAAAGTGAGGAAGAGGAACAGCCTAAGAAAGGAGGGAAGAAGTCTAGCAGAGTTAATGTTAATGTTTATAACCAACAACCAGAGAAACCAAAAAAAGAAAAATAGTGATGTTTCAAAAATGTTTCTTAAATTCTAATATATAACTTTATGCACGACTTATTATTTTACTCTTTTATATATCGTGATAAACTACCTTCCTATTTTAGTTGCATACAGCTATGGACCATAAGCATACAGGAAATAATGAGCCCGAAGATGAAGATGAAAGAAAGGAACAACAAGCACTTGAAATACATTACCAAAAAAGATTACCAACAGATAAATGGAATACTATATGGTCTGACAAACCACTTAAACAAGTATTTGTAGATTTGGCGGATATGTCAAAACTCAAAGAAAAGAAAGGAAATAAAGGCTATGCTTGGATGTTGTTTTGGATTGACACTCACAGCAGATTTTTAATCATTAAACCACTTAAAAACAAAACGGCTAAGGAAGTTTATATGGCTTTAAAATCAATTCCATACACACCCGAATCAATTACAACTGATAGCGGAAGTGAATATAAAGGAATGGTTAAAGATTATTTCAGAGAGAATAATATTGACCATCGGACGGTTGAAGTTGGCGACCATCGGGCTCTTGCGATTGTGGACCGTGTAATCAGAACTATAAGACGGTGGCTTGACATTCTATTTGAAACTAACGGCAATTTTGATTGGCTTTCTTGGATTGATGATATGGTGGATGCTTATAATATGCGATTTCATAGAACAATTCAATCTAGGCCGATTGATGTATTTAAGGGTGTTAATAAAAATAAACAACTTGTTCAACGGGATGGTTTAGTAGACGAATTTGAAAAAGGAGATAAGGTGCGAAAGGAATTAAAAAGGAATTTATTTTCAAAAGGGGGCCGACAATACAGTAAACAAATTTACACCGTCGTCGGAAGAAAGGGATTTAAATTAATATTAAATTCAGACGAGTTAGTCAGTCCTAGGGAATTGTGATTTAGCCTGACAAACTGTAATTTCTTGTGTGTGTCTTGGGTTTCGACATCCAGGTTGCGCACCGCTTTGTAGTTATTATGTTGCAGGTTATCGATTTCGCTCCAGTCCCTCTGCAGGTCGCAGAGGGGCTGGGGCTCGCTAATGTACGGCAGCCCCAACAAGTAAAGGAAGAAGTGCCAGAAACGGCAATTGGGGCACGACGCCCTCCGCCCGCGCTCGTCTTCCCTCCGGGAGGTTTTGTAGTAATTGAGGTAGGCTCGATAGCCACGGTAAACTAGCGAGTGGTTTGCCAGCAGGTGGGCTAGCAGGGAGTCCAAGTGCTTTCGGCTCTGAAAATCTATTTCTTGAATGCGTTCGTAGCGCTCCTCTATAAACTTCCGAGCCTGCTCCAACCAGCTGGCCCGCCCCTGCCCCGGCGTAGGCCGGATTAAGGGGAGGCTCCTACCCTCGACGTACCTTTGCACAAAGAACCCGACTGCCTTGGCCGCGCGACTTAGACGGGAAGATGATGTCTGGCCGGCCCCACCCCGGCGTTCCGGATGGGCTAAGACCTGGATCAGAACGCCTGATCCGCGCAGCGAGGGCGCGTCGTCTTCCTGCCCAGGGTCCAGGGCGGGCCAGAACAAAAAGTATTGCTTGCAGGGCGGGGCGCGGTGGAACAAAGGTGCAGAACCTTGAAAATACTCCGGCGCACAAGGGTTTTCGCTGCCCTTAGAAACGCGCCGCAACAACAGCCGGCAACTCAATCTCCCGCCCAACACTACACCACCAAGGGCCAGAGACCTGGGGCACGAACCTGGCTGCCTGAGATCGAGGTTGTCAGACAAGACCCACCAACGTGCTTCATCTCCTTGGGGAGGATAAGAGCTAAACGTAAATTTGCGCGGCAGCGCACTGTTAGCCCAGGGTGGCAGCCGTTGTATTGCCACCGGTTCATATCGCAGTCCGTACAACCCTAGCGTCTGGTCACAGTCTATGCGTATCTCGTCCTTGCTGTTAGACAACTCAAGCACCAGCCAGTTGGTGGGCCCGGGCGCCAAGGGGAGCTGGCGCTGGGCCAGTTTCAAGAGCTGCGGGAGCTCGAAGCCACTACCAGCCTGGGGGGCAGCCCCCATCTCAAAATCAACTTGCACAACCGCCAGCTCTTGCGACACGCGGGCTACCCCCTTACAGTCCGCGGCCCAAGTTTGGTGAACGGTCTCAAAATCCGTCTTGACATGACAAGCTATCGCCGGCCGAGGGGCTAGTTTCAAATCTGTATCGACAACTGCCGGGCCCGCTCCCGTTATACGGCGGCAAAGCTCATACAGAGAACAGCGAACGCAGACCGTCTGGCAGGGGTTGGCATCCCCATCGCTTGACTCGACTACGTACGGCGCCAGGAGCTGCAGATCGCTGTTCCACGTCTCCTCCTGTAATAAGTCTGGCTTGGACCGGGCTAGTGTTACTTTCTCGGCGGCGCCTTCAAGTTCAGACTGGGCTAAATGGTACGCCGGCAACTCGGTAGCTAGCAGGCCACACAGAGTTTCTTTTACATAAGGCCTCAAAAACCCGGGCCGGCTCAGAAGGTGATTTCTGGGGAGAGTCTTACAGTCACCAAGTTCCCCCGTAGTCAGCAAGGGGTGTTTGTATGTAAGTTCTTGAATTTGGTCCAACAATGCTTCTAGGCCCGGACATGACATGGCCGACAAGTAAGAATCTAAGGATGACACTCTGTTTTACAAATCACAGGAAAGGAGAGGGAGTAGGTGGAGAAGAAGGAAAAAGAGCAGCCTGCAAATCCAACTTTTGCCATCACCATAAACAGGATGGGGGTTTAGGTGGAGAGAGAAGAAAAAAAGGGGGGGGGAGAAATGCTGGAGGAAAAGGGAGAAGAAAGGAGGACGCAAAGGGAGAAAAAAAAAGAGGGGAGGGGAGGGAGGGGGGAGAGGGGAGGGAGGGGGGAGAGGGAAGGAGGGAGGGAGGGGGGAGAGGGAAGGGGAGGGGAGGGGGAAGAGGGAAGGGGAGAGGGAGAGGGGGGGGGGTGCCTCCCCCGCCCCTTCCCCTCCTCTGTCTTCCCTCTCTCACTCTCCCCTCCCCCCCCCCCCTCTTTCGCGTTCTGGCTTTGTGACACAAAAGGCCAGGAATCGTGCACAAAATCGCATTTGTTCAAAGGAAAAGCAAGACGGGTCTTTCTCGGGGCTCTGTCGTGTTACTAAAAAAGTCCTTTCATTCATTAGCAAAAAGCTCCTCACCGTAACAAAAAGAAAAAAGCATGGCCCGCACCAAGAAGGCGCTTGGAAGTCAATTCCATAGAAAGAAGCACTCTGGTGGCAGTGGGAAGCAGGCCACTGAAAAAGGCCTCAAGAAGAAGAAAAGCAAGTCGAGCAGGTCGAACAGCGGCAAGTCCGCCAGAGAAAGCTCTACAAAAGAAAAAAAGGCTCGGCGCAGTGATTCTAGGAGCTCTTCCCAACCAGAAGAGAAGCGCAGAAGGCGCGTCATCAAACGCTACAGACTGCTCAATGCCGAATGCAACCGAGCACTGCGCATGAGCTCGAAGAAGCTGGCGCTCCGCCGCGCTCCCTTCCGGCGTCGCTTGATGCAAGAGCTGTTACCATCGGGTACGTTGAAGCGTTACAAAAAGTCGGCCCTGACGGCCATGATGGTCGTGGCCGAAGACTTTTTGCGAGCACAGCTAGAACGCAGCAAACGGCTAGCGATCATGCAAGGGCAGCGTACTCTTTTGCCACGTCACTGGACATTTGCCGAGGTGGAGCACATGGAAGAAATGCGCAGAAGAGGCACGCTCTTGGTGTAGAAAAATCTGTTCCACACTTACCCCCCCCCCCGTTGCTGCATTCTGTTTTTCGTTTTCTTTTTTATTAAATAAAACGTCGAGCCGGATGCTCTGAACTAGCAAAATTTGCAAGGTCTTGCACAAAATCCGGTTCTAGCCGACGGCACAGCTCTGCCAAGCTAGGTGCGTCAGCAAAATGCGGCGCAATGCGCTTCATCTCTAGGATTTCGCAGTTAAACTCGATCGTTTCTAGACACGGACGTGCGGGCCCCGGGGCGGGGGGGGGGGGCCTCCCCCCGCGCCCTCTTTCTCTATCTAAAATCGATTTTTTCTTGTTCCACGCACTCCCTCCCTCTCTTTTTTCCCTTTTTCTTTCTTTTTTCTTTAAACTTTTGTTGAAAAAGAAGTAGTGCGAGCAATGTCGGAGGACCAACTGCGTACACAAATAGCAGACAGCATCGATACAAAATACTGGAAACATATATCCCTGCGTGCTTTTAAGGCGCAGACCGTCGGCGATGATAAAGAATTGTTTATAGTCCTCTGTCATTATTTGTCGGACACACCTCACAAAAATTGCAAGCTCTGGGTCCCAGAGCTGCAGTTGAAGTGGTCGGGCGTTCCCGCGGGGGGTTTTCCTGCCGTGAAGCCCCAAATTTCCTTTGCGCTGAGCCCCAGGGTTAGGGCGCACAGTGAACCAGGCCCTGCCCGAGAAATTTGCAGGAAGTTGACAGTCTTGTTTGCACCAACAAGTCACGAATATCAGGCTGCTCTAAAGCTGGGAAAGTTGAAAACTATAGGGCAGATAGTTGCACTTTGGCTCACCTCTTCCATGCGTCTATGCCACAATGAATTGCAATTTTGGACTCCCGCTGGCGCTGCTGCTGCTACACCTGTGGCGGCGACGGTGGTTGTGCCGCCTCCCCGCCGCCAAACGGCCGTGCACTGGGGCTGGTACAATCCCGACGGCAGTGTGCGCTTTTTTAATCCAGAGCTTGAGAAAGTGATAGAAGCCGAGTTCCAGCGTCGCCTCGATGTTGGCGACGTCGCCTCCCGCGTGGCGCAGGGGAACCTGCTTTTTTTCGTCCAAGGCGATCATTATGAACTGGATTTCGGCCAGGCCAAGGTTACCAGCAAACAGAACGGGACAGAACGCGAGGTGCGGCGCTTCGAGGTCTCAACGGTGCGCGTCGGCGCCGGGAACTGCCACTGGCTAGAGCCGACGCCGACGGACGGGCGCCAGGAGGAGGGAAAGGTCTTAGCAGCTTTTCAGCAATCCTTTGGGGCAGACGCCGTCGTGGCTTGGCTTGAGCGCGTGAACCGTCCCGCCCTAACAAGGCTCTTCCAAGCCACTAAAGAGCTGCTCAAGGAACAGGGACCAGTGGAGGAAAAGATTCTTTTCCACGGCACCCAGGACATTCACGTAGAATCGATCTTACGAAACGGCTTGCTGCCCAAATTCTGCGTCAGAAAAAAATACGGGTACGGGGTCTATTTTGCAACAGAACCCAAAGACACCTTGTTCTATAGCTCGCCAGGCCACGACGGGCTTTACACGATACTGGTCTGTCGCGTCCTGGTCGCCCCCGCTGTTGTACCCCCACGTCCGGACCTCCGCGTGATCTACAAGCCAGGGAGTAAGAGCGCTGTCTACGCCAACTTTGTAGATAATCTACAAAACCCCAGCGTGTATGTGTCGACACATGACCACCAGGCTCTACCCATTTACCTGATCCGCTACAGATTGCAACCTGCCTGGTTTGACAACAGCTGCAGCTGAGCTTTAACCCGCCTTCATCTCCTCCAGACACAAGATAAAAAAAAATGATTTTTAATAAAAACTAACGCTATAAACAAACAATGAAAATTATTATTTTGCCTTTCTTACCCAATCCTAGTCGCGACCTAGCCGTCGCAACCAGCGACGCTAGGCCCCTTATACCCCGCGCGTGGTTGCTGGCGCTTGGAATGATTAGCTTGTCAACGTTTTTTAACTAAAAAGCTTTTTTTTTCCTGCACTTTGAACTTTACACCAATCTGTAGAAGGAAGTGTGAGCTTGGAAAGTTTAGTGCTGCCGAAATCCAAGTCCGCCTCTGTGCACTTATGTATTTCATTAGCGAACGATTGAAAGACAATCCTTCTTTATCTATTCCATCAAAAATACGGTCTTGTATTTCTATCTTAAACTCAAAACGATTTTCTTTTCTCCAAGCATAAAAAAGTCTGATTTCTTTTTCTTTTTTGAATAAAGTCATTCGTCTTTTTTGTCTGAACATTCTGTCGTTTTCAACCTTGATACTTTCCTTATCAAGTTTGTGAATTACTTGATTAATAGCATTTAATTTGACGATGTGTGGTTGTTTTTTCGCATTCAATAAATCAATTTCTCTATCAATCTTATTGATTTTTTCTTCACAAACTATTTTGCTTTTTTTTAGATTGGTTTTACTCTCTTTGTTCGCCTCAAAGATTTCTAACCAATCTTCTTTCGTTCTTTGTTCTTTCGTGATCAGACTTTCAGTCATTTTATTTTTTGCGGTAATGCGGTAAAATGGTACCTCCCTACCGCAGAGTGTTTGACCAACTTTTTTTCTGGATTTTCATTCCGTTTGCCTAAATTATATTAACTATTTCCAAAATTCGCCCCGCAACTACGGCCCCAGAAATAAAAAAAGGAAATTGCTAAAAAAACGGACGATCCAAACCAAAATCACGTGTCAATCTCATTCTCCCAAAAGCTGACAATCCAAGAAGTGGCGATGGAAGAGCTGGCGACCATTCTTGCCGATGCCAAGCTGGATGCCGCCCCTGGCCCTGCCGCCCCTAGCCAGCCAACCACAGCCGAGCCCGCCACAGCCGACCCCGACCCCGCTGACCCAGCCCCAGTCGCCCTCGGCCCTGCCCCCGAACCAGTCGCACAACCCGCCCGCGAAGGAAAAGCGGACAATCAACCCAACCCATTCGCTTGGAATTTAGCCGATCGTTTTCCAAGTCAGAGGCCACCTTATCCAGAAGACAGAAGACACGATTTGGCAGTGGTACAGATGAGTTCTACCGTTCTGGAAGAGTTAGAAAAAAACGAATGGAATATGAGATTGTATCATCACCTTTCAAATAAGGATGAACAATTTTGGGAAGGCGACTTGTACAGATGGGTGAAAGTGGACGGGACTGTCAGACAACCGAAAAACCAGAAATACTTTCTCGTCTGTTTTGGTGCTGATGAAGAATGTGTAATTTTTCCATCAATCACAGCAATCAGCAGGGTTATGGGGGCGCGAACAACCTCAATCAAATGGATTTTACCTATCTAATAAAACCATTTTATCACTCACAAATCTAATATTACTTTTGCTTTCTTTTCTCTCCTGCTAGTTCTTATGTTCTCCGGCTTAATTTCTTCCCGGTTTAATAATTCCTTTGTTTTCTTTTCTTTTGTTAAATCTTTAACTTGTTCATTAATTTGCTTTTCTTCGTCAGCCGGTTTATCAATTTGGTAAGTGTAAAGAAAAGCTACCCAGCTTGCTGGGAAACTTTGCGTGGTTTAGGCCCTGGTTTTTCTGTGCGGGCTGCGCAAAGTCCGCGGCCCCCGCGGGTGGCTGCGCGCCCTGGCCTCCCTACTTGCCCCTGGGCCACCAGAACACCGGGGAGGAGGAGGAAGTGCGCCAGGGGGGGGCTATACAATTCTAGAGGAGCTGCGGCAGGCCCTGCTGGGGGGTCAGAGGGTCACTAAAAGTACGGGCCCCAGCGACAGGGACGCCTGTCCGGGCTGCAGTGAGGGGCTGGCTCGGCGCTGCCGCCTGCTCATAACGCTAAGCTGGTGGCCGGAAGTGATTGTGTACGCACGTCGAAGCTACCGGGAGCAAGACAGGTTCTGGGTGCCCCAGGCTCGGGGCACTTGCTTGCCGGAACAATGGGACTCCGAAGCGGGGTTTGCCGCGGGCCCGCCGCGGGATGCGGTCTGGTACGAACGCACGGAGGTCCCAGTGAGGCTGGATACCCCCTCCCAGGGGCGCTACAGTCCCGGGGCCTGTTTTTGGCTAGGAGTCTACCGTCGGCTTACACCCCAGGTCTACAAGACCAAGATTCAAATGAGCAGTTGGAAGGACGTGCAAGCGGCGATTCCGCCCGGCTGCACTAGGGCGTGCCTGGCGGGCCCTGGGTGGGTGCCCTGGCAAGATGTGCGGGAAGCACGCCTGGTCAGGGTTCAAGAAACCCTGGCGCGCCTAGCCCGGACGGCCCGCGCGCAACTTGCGCCCCGCCACCTGCCGGGCAAGGCGCTGTCACTGCAACTCGAGTGGAACAACCAGGGCCGCGTTGCCCACCCCCAGGACATCCAGCTCCCCCCTGGCTTGGCAGGGCTGCTGGGGAAGGTAGGAAAACTGGCTTGCTACGCGGCGCTAGGTCACGTGTGGGAGCCGCACACGGCCCACCTGACGGACCTGCCCTTAGGCCCGCGGGTCTCTCCGCACTCCAGCGAATTCCCGACGCCTGGGGAAGCGGCCAGCCCCTACCAGGTGGTTTTGCTTGCTGGCGCAGCCTGCAAGACCATAGTCACTGAAAGCAAATCGGCAGCGCCGGGGGGCGGCGGCGCGCTACCTCTAGCATGGCCGCGTGAAATCTGGTCCCTAGTCAAGCAAGAACACCAGCTACAATGTTACTTAGCCTGCCTCGTCAGACCGGCGCCGGCAAACTTTACTAGGACGCTCGACGCTCTCCCCCCGACCTCCGGCACGGGCCCCTCCGCGGGCAAACGAGTACTAGAAATAGTTTTTACTTACAAGCAGACTGGCTCTAGCTCGAGAGGGAAAACGTTAAGCAAAAAAGAAATGAAATGTTAATTCTTTTAGACTCCCGCGTCACAAAAAAAGGCGGGCCAGTAGGTTTTCCGGGGAAGGGCGTCTTGGCGGCTTTGATGTGGAATGGAGAGAAAGGGGGGGGGGGGGGCGCAAAGGACCTTGCCCCCGAGTTGACTCTTTTTCAGTGAAAGAACTTGCCCTTCTGGCTAAGATTTGTGATGGCAGAGGCCCTCGCCGCTTGCAGGTCCCGGATGGCCACTTCACGGATGTCGTTGAGAAACCACGGTCTAGAGGGGAGGCAAGGGGAAGGGGAAGGGCGCTGGTGCTTCGTCGGGCCCCCGATGATGCCCTCGACTACTAAGCATCTTTTTTTAGCCATGTCAAGACATTCACACCGCTAATAGCGCGGGAGCTCCTCGGATCACGTGATTGCGCCCGCTTGTCGCTTGTTTTGCCGTATTGCGCGCACAAGCGTGGCATGGCTGGCATGGGTCCCTGGTAGCTGTTTACCGCCAAGGACGGAGGCGCGCCAAGAAAGTGCAAAATCCTTTTTATTAAAACTAGACAAAGTCTTACACTTGACACTGAGAACGGGGAGTCGGGAGAGGGAAGGAGATGGGGGGGGGCTTAGTGAAGGCGTTTCAAGCTCACGCGAGCGGACGGGGTTTTTAGACGAGAACCAGGGGCGCACATAAACTAGCCGGCCCCACGTCACAAAAAAGCGGAAAGGCGGTAGGTTTCTCCGGGAAAGCACAACAAGACAATTTGGCGACAAATTTAATTCGAAACGGGAAAGAAAAAAAGTCCACATCGCAAAGAAATGTATGAGAAAGGCGGAGGAAAGGGAAGGGAGAGAGAGAGCGGGGAAGGAGAAGGGAGGGGGAAGAGAGAAAGAAGAGGGGAGAAGGGGCGCCCCCATCCCTTCTCTTCCCCCTTCCCTATCCTCTCCCCCGCCCCTTTTTCTTCCCGCTCCCTCTCCCCCCCCCCCAAAAAAAAGGGGGAAAGGGAGGGGGGGGAGATATGAAAACTTGTCATTTGCGCAACAACAAAAAATTGGCGCGAGGTTTCTTTCCGCGGGAAAACATTTGATTTATGTTACCCCGCGGAAAGAGCCCAGAGCGGCCCGATCATTTGGCGCTAAATCGTGCTGTTTTGCATGGGGCGCATGATAAGGCCGGAAAAGGCAGTGCTTATGAGTTTTTCCGGCAGACCGGGAAAGAGTGCAAAAGAAAGAAAAAAATTTAATTAAAAGCTCGGCATCTTTCTCCAAGAACATTCATGTCAAGGGCAGAGAAAAGTTCGCTCCCGGAGCAGGTCCCGTTCATGTTGCACCTCGCACCTGAATATGTAAGCACACGGGAAAGAAAAGGGGCAGGGGCGCGCTAAGAATGTACGAAAAGAAATTAATAAAAATCCTTGACAAAGTTTGGTCCTACACTCGGCACTGAAAACTAAGAGGGAGGGGAAAGCACGATCTATCCTTGCTCGCCATCTGAGAACGGGGAGCGGGAAAGGCACGGCCCTGTGCTTAGCCTTTCCATCCTTCTAAGAACTTAGGACAGGGATGAGGAAGGAGGGGGGCTTAGTGGAGGCGTTTCATGTGTTTATTTAATTTTTCTTGTAGCTTCTGCGCCCTTCCCCTCCCCCTTCCCTGTCCTTTGAGCCCCCCGGGCTCAGGGGGCTCAAGTGGGAGGAAAAAAAAAAGAGGGGGGGGGGCACCCCCCCCCTCCTCACACACATCCCTTCGCCTCCCTTCTCTCCCCTCCTCCCGAAAGGGGGGGGGGCGCCCCCCTCCCTCCCCTCTTTCTTTCTTCTCTCCCCCATGAGCCCCCTGAGCCCGGGGGCTCAAAGAACAGGGGAGGGGGGAGGGGGAGAGGAAGAGCGCAGAATCTACAAAAAATTTAATTAAAAAAAAATCCCCCAACAAAGCCTTGCATTTGATAGAGAGCTGGGAGAGGGAAGAGGCAAAGAGGGGGGAGAGCACAAATTGTCTTAGCAACCTCCCCCCGTCTGATAACAGGGAACTCCCGCGTTCGTGATACAAGCATCTCAGCTTGCAAATTGAGCAGATGGGGCGTGCTTGTTCTCTGATGCTTGTAGACAAAGCTGAAGCATAAGCCAGCAGAGCCGGCGCGACAGCGCCTAAGCACCAACAGACCGAAGAACATGTTCAGCAGCCTGGACTGGCCGGCCGAACTGTCAGTTATCGTGGGCCCCTACTGGCTGGGGGTGGGAGAAGGAAAGGAGGGTGGAACGGGTCACACTCCCTCCCCCCCCCCCATCCCTGTCCAAGTTCTCAGATGGGGGGGGTCTAAGCACAGGGTCGTGCCTCTCCCCCCCCCTCCCTTCCTAGGGGGACGAAAGTGGGACGGGGCAGCATTTCCCTCCCCCTTCCTTCCCCTTGCCTGTTGCTTTGGTTTTCCGGGAAAAAATTTGTTTACTTTTTTCATATTTTCATATTTTTCTGACCTTGCACACGATGGCCGAGCCATGGCACGGACAGGACGCCGTCGGGGGTCGTGAGGCACTTGTCCACCTGGTACTACATTGACCACCGCTCATTCATCCGCGCAAGATTTCAATCCGATCTGAGTTTTAATTAAAAGACTTTTTAAACTAGAGTGGTTTTGGGCTTGCCGCCCTAGATTTGCGCGGACAGGATTTTTTTTCTTTCTCTTTTTTTCTTGTGTGAAATTTGTTGCTAAATGTGAGTGTGTGCGTATTTCCCGGAAAAAAGGGAGGTGCGTCAGAATTGTGCTCCACCCATCAAACAATTCTTTTTGGGCACCCTTCGCCTCGGGATAGGTCGGGGGCCGGGGGAGAGGGGGGAGGGGGGGAACGGGAATAATGTGCAACGTAACGCGGAGGGGGGGGGGTTTGTGGTGTGGCCGGGGAGGCGGGGCGCCCCCCCCCCTCTTCTGTTGGCTTCAAAGAAGGATGGCCCATTATTGGCTTCCAAGTAAAACCCACAGATCTAGCTTGATCACTTTGTGACCAAATACAGGCATGGCCCTGTTTCGATCATGAACTCAGTTTAAGACATCCAAAGAGATTTTAATCCAATCCGTAAAGCTTAAGTCCAAAAAAGATAGGAAAGCTCGTGACAACCATTCTTGCCCCCCCCCCCACACCCATCCTCCCCGCTCCTGTCGAGCTAGCAAATTTAAAACACCAAATTCCTATATTAGGTCTTGCACGCCTCCCGAATGGTAACGGGTCCCAATCTCCGGAAAAATCGACACCGGAGCCGCCGGCTTGGCGCAGCAGAACCGCAAGCAATACTGGCAGGAGCAATACGCGCGAGGTTGCATCGAGTGACAAAAGCAGCTGAAGAAGGTGATGTCGAGGCCCAAACGTGCCTGGCGGAAATGTACCTGCACGGAAGTTCAACGGACGGCGTTGCCCGAGACATCGCCAAGGCAGTAGAACTCTTCAAACTATCGGCGGAGGGAGGGGATTCACACGCACAGTTTTGCCTATCATCCATTTATACTCACGGAACGGGCGTGGAGCGGGATTTGGATCAGGCAGCGCAATGGCTTACGCGCGCAGCGAAGCAAGGAAACGCAGAAGCGCAGCGTTGGCTGGGGGCTTGTTATATGAAAGGGAAAGGAGTCGTGAAAAACAAAGCCGAGGCCGCGAAATGGTACACGTCAGCGTCTGAGCTTGGACAGACGGACGCGCAGTTTCGTCTGGCCCGGTGCTACATGAATGGCCAAGGCGTGGCCAAAGATGAAGCCAAAGCCGCGCAATGGTACGAGCGCGCCGCTTTGAGGGGAAACGCAGAGGCGCAGCTGTGGCTGGGCGACTGCTACTCGAGAGGCAGGGGGGTTCCCCCTAAACGAGGCCAGGGCTTTCCGCTTGTACCAAAAAGCAGCTTCCAAGAAATTGGCGGGCGCGCAGCTGCGGCTGGGGGGACGCCCAAGAATCAGACCAAGGCGTGTGAATTCTACCAAAAAGCGGCGTTGCAAGGCAATGACGAAGGACAGTTCAGGCTTGGGTTATGCTACTGCTCTGGCGAGGGGGTGCGCATAGACAAAGCCGAATCCGCAGCCTGGATCGGCAAGGCCGCAGCGCAGGGCCATGCCAACGCTCGATGCTTGCTAGGCGCTTACCATTTCTTTGGTTGGGCAATGCCAAAGGACGAAGCCAAAGGCGCACAGTACTGGGGCCAGGCAGCTGCGCAGGGCTGCGACTTTGCACAGAAGAGCCTAGGCGCCTACGTCCAATCGCCACTACCTTCAATTTAATTGGCGGCAACAACAACGGGTTATACGGAAAATTCTTGGGTTTTGCTGTCTCCCTTCCCTTTCCCTCTCTTAGTTCTAGGTGCCCCCAATTTAAGATTGTCGAGCTTTAATAAAAAAAAAACTCTTTTTTCACTTTCTTGGCGCCCCTCTCACTTTTTCCCTCTCTTAGCTTTCAGTGCCCATATTAATAAAACTTTGCCAGGATTTTGGTATCTATTCTTTTTTTATATTTTTAGCGCGCCCCTGCCCTTGCCCCTTCTCTTGCTCTTTGCTGTCAGACGGTGGGAGAGGGGGGGGGGGAGGGGACAAAGACGATTCGTGCTTCTTCAATTGGTAAGGACAAGGCGTGCAACTGGAGGAGCACAATCCCCTTGTCAGTCTGTTCTTTTGGTTGCCAGGCGAAAACTTTTTTTCATATTTTTCTAACCTTGCGCACGGTGGCCGAGCCATGGCACGAACAGGACGCCGTCGGGGGTCGTGAGGGCACTTGTCCATCTGGTACATTGACCACCGTCCATTCATCCGCCACAGGGGTCAGCACCGCCCAGCCGGCACCCTTTTGTGGTCGGGCCCCGGGGCCGACCACAAAGGACAGCAGGTCCGTGCCAAACTCGGCTTCATCCAAATTTGTTCCCTTTGCTCCCTTTTCTGTTCTCTTTGCCCCTTCCCTCTCGCTCCCTGTTTTCAGACGGGAAGTCTAAGACAGTCTGCGCTGGCCCCCTCGTGCGCCCGTCGGAGAGAGAAGGAGCAGCGGGGGGAGGAGAGGGGGGGGGGCAGGAGGGGGGGGAGAGAGAATGGGGGAAGGGGCGCCCCCCCCCCTCCCATCGAGCCGCGCCCCCCCCCTCCCTGGCGAGCAAAGGGGATAGCGAGAGAGAGGATAAGAGCGTCTAGATAATCATAGGTATTTTTGGCGCCGCAAGATGGAGGACCGACGCCCGCAAAAAGGAGGAGACGAAGACTGTCAAGTCCAAAAAGAAAAACTGGCATTTTGTGCTGCGCAGCACATTGTTGACATGCAGCAATTTGCTTTGCGAATACGACAGGAACCGCTACTCCGCCCAGAGGATTGCATCGAGGATTTCCGACAGATTTTCCGCCCCGGCGTGGAACCAACTGTCCAATTTTGGCGGGGTTTGAGCCACTTGCTGGCGTACTGGTGGCTGGCGCTGGGCTCTGCTCACGTCGCAGTACGGAGTTCTACCCTGCGCGAAGTCCTCGGAAACACGAGTGAACAGGTTCAAAGTACCCAGCTGGTTAAGTTGCAAGATATGCGCCAGAGGTACAAGCAGCACAGCTTAGTCCCAAAAGCTTGGGCCTTGATGTACAAACAAGACCCGAACATCTTCAAGCTGTGGGAAAGCAAATGCACCAGGCCGGTCGACGCGGCTACACTGGAGTGTTTCCTTTTTCCAAGGCGGCAGCCTGCTGGACTTGGGGTCACGGGGAGCTGGCCGGCCGGCTGGGGCGCCGTGATTCGTGAGTGCTTTTACCCAGCCGACGGAAATTTCTTTCTAGCTTGGCTCTCGCGACAGTTGCAGGGGGCGCAGGCCAGCTCGCCATTGGTTTGCCTGGCTGGCTTGGTCTCATTGCAGCTGAGGCAGCTGCTGCGGTCCTTCTGTCGGCTTGTAGGCGACGAGCACGTGGTTGTCCTGCGGAACATAAAAGCGCACAGGCTGCAGGAAAAAAGAACGGAAATGCAACAAGGACTACTAGTTGTTGTTGACGGGTTAACGCGGATACCCTTTCATGGGCCGGAGCTCCGGCAGCTTCTCCGGACACTCCGTACAGAATTGGAGATAGATGGCAGGCGAGCTGGCGAGTCGGCGCCCATCATCTTATCGAACCGGAAACAGGTTCTGGTCCTCCCCGACGAAAACGGAAATCCGCTCTGGACCGCCAAGGAGCTGCAGCAGGAAGGTGTGCCTGCTAGACATCTGCGCCTTGTCGCGCAAGCTGGTGATGCTGCCGAGGAAGAAAAAGGAGAAGATAAGGAAGAAAAAGAACAAGAAAAAGTGTGTCGACCCAATCACGTTCCATCCGTAAACAAAGAAAAAAGCCTGGTGCCCGATATCATTGATATCATTGCAAAGATCTACCAATGGTTGCCGGAGGTCATATTCCAAGTGGCAACCCAAAGAAAGCTGCCGGGTTTACTTAAACCCGCGGCTGACCAAGAGCCACACGTCTTTTGTATCTCGCGAAAAGCAAACAAGGGCAAGTTTGTAATGAAATTGAAGAATCTTCTAGCAAGCTTTGCTAGCAGTCTGGGCCTCAGCAAAGACGACTTGAGCAGCCACACCAAAAAGCAAGTTGTGCTCTGCCTGCAGAAAGAATTTCCGGGGCTGAGCCTAAAGCCTGTCCAGAGCATGTATTCGTGTTTGGGCAAAAGGGGACCGCAGGCTAAAGGCTTTTTGCTACCCTACACTACAGAAGATCTTTTGGCAAAACTGGCGGAGATGAAATACAACAAACCAAAAGAACGGTCGGATGAAGCAGGGCCAACCGCCAGCTCGGCGTCCTATCAAGAAGATACAACCTGGCCACCATCACCTGCGCCGGTGGCCGCGCCGCCCCCAACCACTGGTTCTGTGCAAGCCTTGCACCCCAATCATGACGACAAGGGTGCACTTACGTTTTTACCAACAGAGAGCCCGACGCAAGCAGAGTTTGGATTACAAAACACTGACCCCGCGGAAAAGGTCGCGACGATGCCGCCGTGCTTGGGCAAAGGGGGGCGGGAGGTTAAAGGCTTTCCGCTACCCTACACTGCAGAAGATATTCTGGAAAGGCTGTCGGAGATGGAATACGACAATCCGAAAGAAAGGTCGGAGGAAGTAGCTCCGGCACCTCTTAGACTAGCTACGACAAAATATCCCGTCGCCAAGCGGATCAAGCTAGCGCCGCCGGAGGTCCGACCATCTCCCGCGCCGGTGGGCACGCCCCCAACCACTGGTTTTATGCAAGCCTTACATCCAATGTACAACGACAAGGGTGCACTTACGTTTTTACCAACAGCAGAGAGCCCGACGACGCAAGCAGAGTTGGGATTACAAAACACTGACCCTGCGCAAGAAGTCGTGACAAAGCAGCCTCCTGTTGTTGGGGACAAAAAACTGCGCGCCTGGGAAGAGGATATATCCAATCCAGATGGAAAGCATGTTTTACAACGGATTTTGGCAAAGATGAAGAGACTGTACACTGAAGAGGAGGTGCAGGTGAAACCGATCTATCTGGGGTTTGTGGAGCCCCTCAACGATACTAATCGCTTTATGTCGTGCGCTCAGGTCCGCGAGTGGATTATGAGAAACAGAACAAAACCTTTCTTGAGCGATTATTTTGATGAGCGAGGAAGGCGCAAGGTGGCTTGGCATATCGATCACATAATCCCGCTATCCTTGGGCGGTCAAAACCACCCCCGCAATTACGCCATGATGCCTCAAATATTCAACACGGAGTTTGCGGGCTGGTGGACCGCTGCCAAAGCGCAGTATATTGGGTTGACAGCTGCACGCCGCGCCTTGATGTTTGCCCAGTATGTCCAGAAAAAAACCAATCGCAACATACAGTTAGATGACATGGAGCTATGCGGCAAATGCTAGGGGGTCTGAATACAGCGGTTCTCCCTGCGCGCCTCTTGGGCAGGTCATTTTCCTTTGGAAAACCACTTAATACAAGAAGCAGGGCCTGGAAACGCCCAAATTGCGTGGAGTTGAGTTTAGATCTTTGAAAGTTTACTAAAGATTAAAACTTTAATTAAACAAATTTGAGCAGCTCCAGCTGCATGCAGTCAAACCCGGCCGCCGACAAGTGGCGCCACCGCGCGCTGCCCCCCCCCTTTTTTCTTGCCTGAGATTTGTCGCCAAAGTGTGCGTATTTGCCGGTAAAAAGGGAAGGAGAGAAACGGTACGCCTTTTGTTTTACTCGCACGAAATGTTTTCGGCCCTCTTGCCTCCCCCTCTCCCCTCCCCTGACGGTGGGGGAGTGACTGAACGGGACGACGAAAGTGGAGGGGCGACGTAATTGAGAGGGGCGACGTAAATGAGAGGGGCGACGCAAGTGAGAGGGGCGAGAGGGGAGGGAGGACGTCTTCCACACGGCGGCGGCGTTTGGGCGTCTGTGTGGGATTTTCTTTTGCGCAAGTAGAATTTGGCGCTAAATTGGCGCCTACGGTTGTTTTTCCGGGAAGGCTAAGACGCACTGCCTTTCTCGACCATATCACACGCCCTGCCCTCCGGACGGCACCATTTGGCGCTAAATTTAGCAGGGGCCGTTCCGGAGACTAGCAGAGAAACCGGACGTTTTCCCGTGGAGAGAAACGGTACGCCTTTTGTTTTACTCGCACGAAATGTTTTCGGCCCTCTTGCCTCCCCTTCCCCCTCCCCTGACGGTGGGGGAGTGACAGAACGGGACGACGAAAGTGAGAGGGGCGACGCAAGTGAGAGGCAGCTGAGAGGGGGGCATGCTCGTTTTAGGTTCAGCTGAAGGTAGCACCGAAAGGGCGCCCAGATTGCTGGCGACGCACAGAAAAGCCGAAGACTTGGCTTTTTTTTGTCGGATTTCCTAGAAAGTACTCTCGCGAAATAATTTGAGCAGCTGGCAGCGTTTGACAAAAATCGTGCGTTGACAGTCGTTGATAATCCCTGGATCTGCTTGCAGGTTGGGGAACGTGTTAATAAAACAGGAGCAGAGCGTGTTCGTCGGGGGGGTTTTCGGTAATGGTATGCCTATCCGCGGGGGGGGGGGGGGAGGGGGGCGCTTGCAGGACGGGCCCTGCAGCTTGCAGGTCGGGCTCGTTGGGCGGGGACTATTTCCGCTGAGCCAGACACCGTTTGAGCTAGCTTGCGGCGGAGCCCCTTCGTTGGGGTCTTCGCTGGCAGTGACTCCGTCTCGCCATCCTGTGTTTTTTTGTCTTCCTCCTCTTGCACTTTTTGTTTTCGTTTTTCTGCGGGAGTTGAGCGCGTGCGCTCGGGCCGGTGGATGCACGACTCCGCGTCCCAGCGGGAAAAGAATGCTACTGTCTAGATCGCCCGCGACGGGCATTTGCCAGGGCAGCTCTGCTAGTCCCTGCAAAACATGTAGGGGCGCAGGAACTCGAACAGGCGTGCAGCCCCCCTCGTGCCGCGACGCTGCCGATGTAGGCCAGCTTCTCGGACGTCAGGAATTCTTTGAAACACAGGCTAGCCGAACCAAGCATTATCACGTAATTGTAGGAGTGGTCGACACCCCTCCATCTTTTGGGAACGATGTGGTCAATTGGGGGCTCCCTGGCATGAGGTAAGGCGCCAGACGCGCCTGCCACTTATTTTTCAGGACCCAGTACCGTGCCTGGTGCTGCGTTTGCACGCGCAAACAAGGGACGAGAGAGGGGGGGAAGGAGCAGGGGACAGGGGGAACAGAGGGACGAAGGGGGGGCGGGAGAGCACTCCCCCTTCTTCCCCCCCTTCCTCTCCTTCTCCCCCTCCCCCCCACCTGTTGCTTTGGTTTTCGGGGAAAAAAATTGTTTACTCTTTTCATATTCTTCATATTTTTCTGACCTTGCGCACGATGGCCGAGCCATGGCATGGACAGGACGCCGTCGGGGGTCGTGAGGCACTTGTCCACCTGGTACATAGACCACCGACCTTTCATCCGCGCAAGATTTCAATCCGATCTGAGTTTTAATTAAAAGACGTTTTAAAC
The DNA here is from genome assembly GCA_019918135.1 of Paulinella micropora. NCBI lineage: Eukaryota > Cercozoa > Imbricatea > Euglyphida > Paulinellidae > Paulinella > Paulinella micropora. The sequence continues at coordinate 48,201 of WBZZ01002108.1, forward strand.
TAGAGTGGTTTTGGGCTTGTCGCCCTAGATTTGCGCGGACAAGATTTTTTTTCTTTCTCTTTGTTCTTGTGTGAAATTTGTTGCTAAATGCGCGTGTGTGCATATTTCCCGGAAAAAGGGAGGTGCGTCAGAATTGTGCTCCACCTATCAAACAATTTTTTTGGGCACCCTTCCCCTCGGGAGAGGCCGGGGGGCGGGGAACGGGAAAGATGTGCAACGTAATGGGGAGGGGGAGTAAAAAAAAATCTTACACTTTCTTGGCGCGCTCCGTGACAGGTTTATTTGTGCCTTGTTGGGCAAGGTAAAAGAGTAATGATGCTAGAAGAGGCAGGCCATGCGCCGCCCGTGCCTGACTTGCAGCGGGCCAACGCGTTCGTGCATGAGAACCTGGCTGCCAGCACTGAGCTCCTCAGAAAAGTGGCGCTCGGTAGCCAAGACTTGGGTCGCGAAAGGTTGGAGCAGGAGCGGCTTTCGAGCCAGCGGGCATGCGAGGTTCTTCGCCAGGAAAACGCAGCGCTCAGGACGAGGCAGGCAGAGCTGCTGGCAGCCAATTCGCGACTAGCTCAAAAGGTTCAGCACCTAACTGAACAGAGCGCAGACAGGGAGGCGCTGTCCGTTGCCAAATCCGCCCTAGAGGCCAAGCTCGAGGAACTTGCGCGGGAACTGTCTGACTGCTCGGCGGCGGCGGCGGGGCTACAGCGGCGGAACGAGGTTCTGGTGGCAGAAAACGTACGCTTGCAAGAAAGCTCTGCCTCGAACTCCGAGCTGCGCCAAAAAAACGAAGCGCTGCGCTTGCGATTGCAGCAGGAGGTAGACTCCAATCTTAGGCTTGTAGGGCAGGAGCTGCGTTGGCAACAAGAGCTTGCGCAGCTGCAAGCCAGCGTGGCAAAACTGCGCGAAGAAGCGGCGCAGCTAGCTCGGGGAAGGCCGGCGCAGAGAACGAACTGGAGCAGGCGGCGCTAGCGGCGCAGCGTCAGCTGCAGGCCTGCCAGCATGCGGGCGAGAAGACCCAAAACGAGTGCGAGGAGTGGCGCAGCAAATGCGAGCAGTTGCAGAAGCGAGTGCGTGAGGTTGAGTCCAAACGCGAAGACGGGAAGCCGGAGCTGGCGGCTCTGCGACTAGAGATTGAGCGACTGAAACAGGCCAACTCAGATCTGCAAGCCCTCACAGGCAGGCTCAGTCTCTGCACGCTGCCAAGCGGTAGCCACACAATTGCCAGCAGCGGCGGAAACGGCAGCAGTAGCAGCAGTAGCAGCAGCGACAGCAACCGGGGCCCCGACTTTTGTCGGCTTGTGCATTGGGGACGACGCCAGATTGTTTATTTTACTCTGCGCGTGCGCGGGCTAGCTCACGACAGGTACTTTGGAGTTGTCGACAGCAAAGGACGCCGAGTCTACGAAAGCGTCGTAGATTTTAGAAGCGCCTTGACTTTCTCAACCAAGTCGTGCCCGAGCCAACGCCGCCAGATCCGGGGGCAGGCGAACATAGCGCGGTAGCGGGCGGGTGGCAAGCGGACCTTTCGTACCACAGGACTAATAAACAATCCTTCCTGCTTTTTCTTTGCTTAGTGGCAGGGGGGCAGCCCGTGCTGAAAATTTGTATTAGCAGAGCCCCTTGCCGCTTGCAGGTCCCGAATAGCCACTTTGCGGATTCTGTAGGGACCGCGGCTCCCCCTGCGCGCCTCTCTGCCAGGGCATTTTTTCTTTGGAAAACCACTTAATACAAGAAGCCGGGCTGAGAACGCTCAAATTGCGTGGAGTTGAGTTTAGATCTTTGAAAGTTTACTAGAAATTAAAACTTTAATAAAAACCAAAACCCAAAGTCAGTGAGGACCTGGGGGGGGCATGCCCTTCACTGAGCTCCCTTTTCTCCCTCAGGTAGAGGCAATCTGCCCGACGCGCCTCGTGCAAAGCCCTGGCGAAGCTTCAGTTCGAGCGCTTGCAAATCCTTTTTGCACAAGAGTCAAATCCTCGCGGCGTTTCTGGAGTTCCAGAGAGCGCCTCTCCCGCTCGGACTGAGCCTGCAAACTCAAGTTGTCCCCAAGCAGGCGGGCGTAGGCAGGCGTCCTGTGTCCAAATAAAACAAGGCGCCACTCGACCTCCTGCACCACGACTATACTCCTGCCGGGGTCATGCCTGCGCTACCATTACTCCCCGTCCCCATACCCCCACACTCAGATCGCCTTTAAGCGTCACCGCACGCGCGCGCTCATTTCTCCCTTCTCTTTCTCCGTTCTCTTTTCCCCCCCTCTCCCCTTCTCCTCCCGCCCCCTTCCGAAAGGGGGAGGGGAGGGGAGAGATATAAAAACTTGTCATTTGCGCAAGCAAAAAAAATGGCGCGCCGTTTCTTTTCGCGGGAAAACATCCGCCCCACCCCCAGGCCCACGGAAGCCGGAACAGCCGGTTAATGTGGTGCTAAATTGAGCTGTTCCGGATAAGGTCGGAAAAGGTAGTGCTTCCTAGATTTCCGGGAAAACACACACAAGACAATTTGGCGCCAAGTTTATTTCGAGAAACGAGAGAAAGAAAAAAGTCCACTTCAAGACGCCACCGCCTCCCGCCCCGATCTCTCCCTCTCCCTGTCCCCCCCTATCCTTTTCTCGCCCCCGCTCTCCTTACTCCCCGTTCTTTCCCCTTTCCCGTTCTTTCCCCCCTCTTCCCTTCTCCTCCCGCTCCCCTTCGAAAGGGGGAGGGAAGGAGGGATTTGAAAACTTGTCATTTGCGCAATAAAAAAAATGGTGCGCGGTTTTTCTTCCGCGAGAAAACATCCGATTTCCCGCAGACCCGGCAGCAACCGGGACGGCCTGTTCATTTGGCGCTAAATCGTGCTGTTCTGGATAAGGTCGAGAAGTCAACGAAAAACAAATAAAGTAATGATTTAGACACGCGCAAATCACCCTACAAAAAATCTGTTTAAGCACCCAGGTTGAGGGTGGCTTCTGCCCTTGTCATTTCTACTAAAGGAGCCAGCAGCTGCGAGCGCATCTCCTTCCAACAAGCGTAGCTATAGCGTGTTGACAAGCCCAGGTCCACGCGGAGGGCCAGCTCTTGGCACAAGATACCCAAACGACGCGGGGGTTCCGTATCTTGAAGTACATAGCCGGAAATTTCACTCAACGGATTTTGGCTGTATGGGTCGCGCCTGAGAGCCGCCAGGGTTTCTTTGAGCTCCAGGACCAGCTTGTTCCACGGGGGGTGTACGGAACCCTTGTAGGCGGCCGCCTCGACGCGATCAAATAGCCTGGCCACGTAGCCAGCCAGCTCGCGCCGCGTGTCGTTGCCCTGGAACCACGGGCGCGCGTAGGGCCACAAGTCAAACGGGCACTGCCTATTGCTGAGGATTGAAAGTGGCCGCTCGGAACGCACCGCGTCGCCCAACGTGCCAGAGCAGACCAAGAATGTCCAGAGCTCGGGCGACAACTCAGGCGGGGCGGCGCGGCCGACGTTGGCTCGTATTGCGGCCATCGCCCGCCGAGCCCTGGCAGCGCTTAGCCAGAGCCGGAAGTCCTTGACGCAATATGCCACTTCACCCTGTGGCGACTTAAAGCAACGCAAGATCGAAAACTCGCCCCGCAGCCCTTGAGCGGGCAGCGCGGGCCCGCGCGGCGGCCACAAGAGTGGGGGCGCTCCGCTCTCATTAGGGGAGGCCACGTCAGGCAACCAGAAACGTCCGCAATGAAGCGGCACGCCCAGGGAGCACAGCCCGTGCCAGACTAGGCGCTGCAGTTCAAAAAGCCCGGGCAAATGACTTTGCACTTGCCCCGGCAGGTAGCTCTGGAGCCTAAAGCTGTAGAAAGAAAACTCTTGGCAGCCGAGCGCGCCCGGGCGCGGCCCCGCGAACAGGCGCTGGTACGACTGTCCCCAGGCCAACAAGTGCTGGTGGTGCACGTCATCTGCGACCGCGGGCCCCGGCGGGGGCCGCAGAGCCAGCGTGAGTCTCAGCGTCGGCGGAGATTTGCTGCCCCAGAGCTGCGCCAGCACGGCGCCGGCCGGCCAGTCCTGCGAGTGCCAGGGCGGGCCGCGGTCAACCAGCGTCAGGTGCACGGGCGCCAGCAGCCGCAGGGCGTCCAGGTCGGCGGCGCTCGGCTGGTCCCACAGATCGAGCTCGTGCAGCCGTAGCTCTAAAAAAGAAGGTGAAGCGCCACCAAGAGGCAGGAGCGCCCGGTGCAGCTTCTCCAGGGCGCCGCGCTCCCATCGCCCGGTGTATTCAAAGTTCAGGCGCTGGGATGTCGTGTTCATACAAACGCTCAGATTGAGGACATAGGATTGTAGCGCCGGGGTGCAGGCACGGTCCCAGTCGAGCCCGCCCGCGTCCTCCTCGGTTGCGAGCTTTTGCATCACCTCAATCAGGTTTTGTGGTTGCATGCCACATCCCGCAACCACGCGCCGCAGCCGCGGCCAACGTACCGGCCGCGGCCCTACAGGCAGCACCAGGCCGTCCTCCGCGTCCTTGACGTAGCGGGTGGCCTCGGAACTCCCTAAAACTTCGCACACCTCGAGCGTCGGGGCCAACAGTTCAAAGCCCCCGCCCCACAACCGAGGGCTGCCGCAGTCGACTAGTTGCAGGCACCGCAACGGCGGCACGGGGCCCGATTGCGGCCACAGCGCGCTCACTCCGCGCGGCCCAAGGTACATCGACTCTAGGCGCAGTTCTTGTACACCAGACAGGCTGTGGCGTAGCGCCTCTTCAAGCGGCTGCCTGATATCGAATTCAAACTCTTCTGGCTCATACTCATTTTCGAGCGTGAGGGATAAGGCCACCAGCTGGCTCGCGCCACATTCTGTCCAAGCCCCCAAAAGCTCGGCGGCCGCGTACGCGTCACACTCCAGGAACAGGTGCGTGACGTGGCAAAACCAGCGAAGAGCTAGCTGCAACAAGCGCCGCTTCCGCGGGAGAATAGGAACCTGTATGGGCAGACTGTTTCGGCTATAGTTGAGCGTGAGTGACGTGCAGAGCTGGGGGTAAACAACCAGCTCCTCGGCAGCTGCTAAGACGTTCTCGGGCAGGTCGACTGTAGAAGTTGCGTCGTTGAGGGCTAGGGCCAGCCACAACTGAGGAAGGAGGTACACATCTAGCTGCTGTTTCCAGGCTTTTGATGTCCGCAGCAGAGACACCAGGTCCTGTTGCGCCAGCAGCCCTGCTCCGTGCGAGAAGAAGAATTCTTGCCAATCGTTGAGGGCGCTAGGGGCAACAGTGCACTGGCGCTTGCGCGGGCGCATCTTCCTCCCTAATGAAATGTTAATTTTCTTAGACTAGACAAAGCTGGATTGAAATTCTTGGTAGTATACCAACCGGCCACGCGTCACAAGAAAAGGGGGGAGGGGCTCAGTGAAGGCGTTTCATGTATTTATTTATTTTTTTTTGTAGCTTCTCCGCCCTTCCCATGTTCTTTGAGCCCCCCGGGCTCAGGGGGCTCAAAGGCCCAGGTGGAGGGAAGAGAAAGAAAGGGGGGGGCGCCCCCCTCCCTATATGGGCTCCAAAAAAGTTTACCTATTCTTGCTCCCCCTGTAGGAGGGGGGGGGGGCGCCAAGAAAGTGCGAAATCTTTTTTTTTTAAATCTCGACGGCCTTACACTTGGCACTGAAAACCAAGAGAGAGAGAGAGAGAGAGAGAGAGAGAGAGAGAGAGAAGCACGATCTGCCTTTAAGATCAAAGAGATAATCCAACCATGAGAGCACGCCATCTCTGGGAGCTGCTGATGGGCGGTGCTGACCTAGAGTCGGGGGCCAGCCCCTCCCGCGAGCAAGCGCGCTGGCAGAAAAGAAAGCGCCATCACGACGACGAGAGCACTGCCATTGGCGGGACTAGACCGACCCCAAGTAAGAGCCACTAGAGGTCTCGATCTGATTTATTCCATTTAGGCGCCAATGAGCGCAGGCAAGCCGGGGCCGCACAAAGGCAAGTTTGATTTACAACTGCGCCTCGGCAAGGAAGAACTCTTTGAGGAAAAGAGCCGATCCGTTTGCCAAAGCCTAGCATGGCTTGCCTATCCACTGGCGCGCAGCCTGGAGCTGCAAGGACTGCGCGGGGGTTCTTACGAGCTGCCGCGCCACAGCGAAGGATGCCTAATGCTGGCTGACTGCCAAGAAGTCACCTTGATGCTTGGAGGCCCGCCCAAACAGCTGAGTCTGGTGGACTGCGTGGCTTGCACCACGGCTCTAAAACCAACCTTACCCTCAACGGGGTGGTCCGACGAAGTCAAAGACAGAGGGCTCAGGCTCGAATACACGCTAGAGACCCGTGCTTTCAAACGTCGCAATCGGATCGGGCGCCGGCTGTGGGACATAAGCGAATTGAGTGTAGAAGACCTGGAAATGCAGCAGAGTTTGGCTCAGGCCAGGACCTGAGCTGGCCCGGCTTGGATTTATCCTACTACAAATACGCTTCTGTCTACTCGCTTCGAATCCGCTACAACGGCGCTTGCACCGACGACAAACTAGCACGCCTCTTGGCAGAGGCAGGCCTGCCGCGGGACATAGGGCGTTTGGTGACAGAGTATGTCCCGTCGACCTGCATTGTGGGGGGCAAGCGGTTGCGTCGTAGCTTGTGGGGGGGCCGTACACCTAAAGTGCATTCAGGTGAGATGTGTGATGAGTATGATGAACGTAACAGCACAGTGGGCGCGTTGGAGTTGGAGGGGTTCGCTCTGGGGGCTGACGTGCCCGATGTTCTTAGTGATTTTCTGGAACCTTTCACGAAAAAGAGGCTCCGATTGGTCAAATGCACACTTGCGCCGCCGACAAACGCGCTAGCTTGGGAAAAGGCTTTTCGAAAAACGACTGTCGGGCTAGAAGAACTTTCTTGGCACGGCTGCGATTTCGTCGACGATAGATTTGTCGCACTGATATTTAATGATGCTGATCTCCTGTCCGGCCGGCGGGACCTCAGCACGATCCTAGAAAGCCTGGACCTCAGTGGCTGCGTCGTCAGACATGGTTAGCCTAAGGCAACCACGTCACGCTGTCTCTGCCGCCCCCCCCCTTCCCGACGCGGCAGAGTCTGGGAGTGGAAGAAGGGGGGGGGGAGAGGTGGTTGGTTGGGGGGGGGGTTGTGTGCGGGGAGGTCTGTGCTCGCCCCCCCCCCTTTTTTTTCTGTACACACACACTCACAGATACTTTAAAGAAAAATAGCGTTATACCCCAAAAGTCTATTCTGTGTGACCCACACAAGAAACAAGCCCTGATCATCGCATGTCTACCGAGAGCGATAATGTGGAGGTCACGGTGACGTGGTACGAGCTTGACGATGATGCAGATTCAGAAAAGTTCCCCTGGCAGAAGCCACGAATTGTTGAAAAGACTACACTGTATATGGTGGCTGCGAGCATTGTGTTGGAGGGAGTAGCCTTGATTGGACAAGCGATCAAGGCTAAGACGTACAGCCAGGAGAAACACTCCAAGCCATGTCTTGTGCCTGATATAAAGTCTCATATAGAACAGAAAATGGTCACCGAGGACCCAGAGCAATTACTTGACTGGTTGAAACAAGGCATACGGCAAAATGAGGTGAAGCTGCGCGCTTCGACGTATGCAGTGCAATACTGGGAATTCGAGGACCAAAAGGACGTAATAAATGTGTCGCTTACCAAGGAGACAAAGTACAATCTCCGAGGAGAAGTGGTCGCTGCTGAATGCTACGCGAAGTTGCGTGTCAACTGGCCCTATCCTACAGGAGGTCCGGCTGGACACGGAGATAGAAATTCAATGGCACAGGGTTTGGTCTGTGGATCGCAAGGCGAAACGCACCCCTCTGATACCGATAACAAAACCAAGTCTCAGCTCTTGTCGCGAGTCCTAACTTGGCTAATTACGCAGCAACCCAGGTACTTGGCGACCAAAGGCGCGGTCGAGGCTGCAATTGAGTTAGACAGAGCATTACAGATTGCAGGACATAAAGGTTTATTCGTCCCGGCTTCGCAGGAAATAGCTTCTAGCAGTCTCACGATTTCACAACCCAAGCTAAAACAAATGCTACAGGCGGCGGATGTTCCTGGTGAATGGCTGCAAAAGTTTAATGCCCCGGGCAGCAATCTGCTTGCTTGGTTTAAATCGCTAGGTTACTACAGGGTGAAACTACTTATTGCCCTGCTCGAAAATATGTCAACGGCCTCGACACAAGTGAAAGATGTGGTTACGCAGCTCAACAAGCTGCTGCCGCAGCTCTGGACAGCATCGCCATCCTTGCACGAAAATAGCACGCCCACCGTCTTTCGGGTGATACACGCCATAAACTGCGCAATAATTGTGCTGTTATTGGCAATGGCTTGGAGATGCCACCAGTGGTTTTAAAAAATGTACTCGCCCCGCAGAGTTGAAAAATAGCCAAATACATTAAAAATCGTGTTTTTTTTAGTACGAGAAAGAGAACAGAGGCAGCCGGGAGAGGGGAGAGGGGAGGGAGAGGGGAGGGGAGGGGAGGGGGAGGGGGGGAGAGAGAAGCGACAGGGGGGAGTGGCAGCAGCGAACGACTCTTTTTCTGGGGGGCCGTTTATAGGCCCAGGAGAAATAAGGAGATGGACGATAAAACCAGAAAATTGCAAGAAGTGCAAGGAGAAGAAAGGGATGGACTACGACAATAAAAAGAAGGAGAGCTTGCTGGTCACGTCGGAGGACACGGTTGAACTATCCTTGACAAAACACCAAATCCGTCGTAGATCTCATCTGCCCATCCTGCTAGGTGGTGGGACGCATTGGTGCGTTTCACATTATATTTGCTTGCAGGTCGGTCATTTGCTGGTTCTGTACAAAGGTGTTAGTATTTGCTTTATTGGTTTTGCTATGTAGTATCGTTGGTCTCTTCATTCTCCTTGCTCTGTACGTGGGGCATGGACCTAAGCCCAAATTTACTTATCCCGCTGTCACCTCAGGTACAAACGCTAGTCCGGGGGTAGTGAGCACGTCAAACTAACATGTCTGCTCTCGTGTAGAAAGCTTATGGGCGTATATAATTGCCGCGTTGGGTTCTCTCGTCTTGTTTGTCGTTCTGGACGAGGTAGCAGGAATGCGTACAAACCGCCCCCTTCACTAGTCTGTCAAATACCAACTCACTGCAGGTATGTAATGCTTCCCACTGGGAATGGCTAGGAAGCTACATCGAAAATCCGCCGCCTACTACTTCGGAGCCAGATCGCCCTGACAAGGTAGCTGCTAGCGTGAGAGTGACGAGTACGGATTGTAACTGTGCATAGTTTATCAGGCGCTGGCGCAACTCCCACTCCTCCGCCGCCCAGGTGGGAGCAGGCGCGTTCGTACTGGCGCGGGCCGACGACGCCGAGACCAGGTGCTGCTGATTGGACTCGTTGTCTGTAGTGTGCTTCTTGTGTAATGCTCCTTACCCCTTTCCCATATTCGTGTCTCTCTCTCTCTCTCTCGCGCTCTCAGATGTATGTTCACCAGCTATTTGCTCGGCAGCTCTATGTTGCTACTGGGGTAATCGCACCTTTCTCGTTTGTTTGCGTGGACCCTGTGGGGCGTGAGCTTGAGCTTGCGCGGATCAAAAGTCGGTGTGTGTTCTAGGCTTGCCTCTTATGCTTGGTGGGGCTCGCGCCGTTACTTCGCTTGGCGAAGTGACCACGCCCTCATGGAAGCACACCTCTTAGTCCTCGGCATGTTGTCCTTCATGGTGTCGCACTCCTTGGAACTGGAGCTTCTTGTGGTAATAGCCCCCACCAACATTTCTAATTGGCCAGCAGCCAAACGTAACTCAAGGTATTTGTGGTGTGTGTTCGGTAGGTAAGTTTGGCGGTAGCTCTGCTGTCTATCCGCGCTGGCCTCATGGTCATAGCTGCTTGCAGATAAACAATGCTGGGTTTCTTTTATTATGCTATCTTATGTGCAGAGTAAAGCACGCATTTTGATTACTGCTGGATTTTCTGCAGGCTGTAAGCATACACAAACATACAGTCCTTCTCTTGATTTACATGTCTGTGGCAGGTGTGGTTCTGGCGATGCGATACGCGGGAGGTCCTGGGGAAGTCTGTTGGTTCGTTACAGGTTTTTCTTTGATGCTGCTGGGTCTTGTGCCCAAAGGGCTGGACATGACCGGCCAGTTCATGTGGGGTACTGCCGTCCTCCATCTCATGGATTCGACTGGTCTGCTGCTCCGCGCCTGTGTGTGTTGAAGGGGGGAAGGGGCGGGGGAGGAGGGAGTTCACGTACGCCATTCTCCGTACTACTTATTTGACGGCTTTTTAGGTTTTGTCATCATGTTTCTGTGGGCACAATCATTGCCACACAAGGACGGCCTGCAGCATGCACATGAAATCAGCGGGCACGCTCTCGAGTCCCTCTTAGAATGTACGAAAGAAACTTAATAAAAAAAATCCCTGACAAAGTTTTAATCTTGGTAAGAAAGATTCCTGTTGTACTAGGTTAATTACGCGCGTGAACCTCCCTCACCCCCGGACGCACGAGCCGCGCCCCCGTGCCCAGCCGCCCCCCGTGCTCCGTCCACACCAGGTAGCACAGCCACAGCCACGCCTCCTCCAGCGAATGCACAGCCAGGCCCGCGGGCCCGCGGTCGGCCGCCCCGCGGACGCCCGCACACACAGGCGCGCAGGCGGAACTGGTGGGCGGCCCGGAGCTCGCACACCACGACGGTGCGCCTGAACGTGAACTCGCCTCCTCCCGCGCGAGCGTCGTCCGCGCCGGCGAACACCTGCACCCCACACTCGCGGGCCAGCCCGTCCCCCGTGAACAGGCACAGCTTGGACAGCCGCTGGTACAGCTCGCCCAGGTTCGTGGAGCCCCCCGCGGCATGCCGGGCCCGCGCAGGCGCAGCTTCCCGGGCGTGACAGTGGAGCGCTTCCTTTACACCTAGACCTTAGCGGCTTTTCGGAGTTCCACGGAGACGGGCTAAAACCCTTGTCCAGACTGAAGCAGCTGCAGCAGCTGGACCTCGTCGGGGCGACGTCCTTCGGGCGGGACGGACTGAAGCCCCTGGCGGAGCTGCAACAGCTGTGGCGACTGAACCTCGCCGAGTGTCACAAGCCGTACGACGAGGGACTCGGAGCACTGACGCCGGTCTGGAGGCCCTGAAGGGGTCGATTGAGCTACGTCGCCTGGATCTCACCGATTGTCAACAGATAACTGACGAAGGGCTAGCACACTTGCAAGGCCTGACCAAGCTACGGCACCTTAGCCTCGCCGGTTGTTTGCAGTTGACGGACGTGGGGCTGGGGCACTTGACCAAGCTGACAAACCTGGAGCACCTGGATCTAGCACGATGTCTGCTGGGCCTGGCACACCTGTCCGGACTAAGCTATCTAAACCTTACTTTTTGGCGGGCCGGAGGAAGCTGGCGCACTGCCATGAGACGCGGGAAAAGGTAAAAGAACTGTTCCGTGAACTTCTCCGTGCACCCCTAGCAAGATGCCACTGAGCTCATGCCGGGGCGCCCCCCCCCTCCTCTTTTTCTGTATTCAAAGATCCAATTTGCCACCCTCCCCCCTCCTTTGAGCTCAGGGGGGCTCAAGCAGTAGAGGAAGGGGGAAGGAAAGGGGAGGAGAAGGGCGCAGAAGCTAAAAAAAATACATACATGCAACGCTTTCACTAGTCCCCCCCCCTCTTCCCTTCTTCTCCCTTGTCAAGACTTTTTTAATTACATTTTTCTTTACATTCTTGGCGCGCCCCTTCCTCCCCTTTCCTCTCCCGCTCCCCGTTTTCAGACGGGGATGGGGGGACAAGGGCACACCGCGCTTTCCCCTCTCTTAGTTTTCAGTGTCAAGTGTCAGACTTTGTCGAGTTTTAATGATAAAAAAACCTACAAATTCCTGGCGCCCCCTCTCTTCCCCTCCCCTCTCTCGCTCCCGATTCTCGTACAAAGCCCTGGAGTTCCAAACAGCGCCTCTCCCGCTCGGACTGAGCCTGCAAACTCAAGTTGTCCCTAAGCAGGCGGGCGTGGGCAAGGCGTCCTGTGTCCAAATAAAACAAGGCGCCACTCGACACTCCGTGCACTACGACTATACTCCTGCCGGGGGTCGTGCCGGCGCTGGACCAAGTGTGTTAGCTTGCGCCCGTCACCAGAAAGGGGGGGGCAATAGATTTCCTGGGAAAACACTTAGGAAAATTTGGCGCCAAATTTAATGCAAGCAAAGAAAAAAGTCCACTTCGCGCAAGATGCCACCGTGAGGAAGACGCCCCCCGCCCCCGCTCTCCTTACCCACCCCCCTCCCCCCCGCCCCAAGAAAAGAAAGCGACGGCCCGACAGCCAGACGGTTTCCTGCCCTCCTGCGCTGGAGCCGCCGTCACCGCTCCATGAGGCTTTTCCGCGATCCGCCACCAGCGAAAGCGTTGGGAGGGGACCCGCGCGGGGCCCAAGGTGCGCAAGAGCGTGCGTGTTGAACCACCACCCACGCTTGCTCCCAAGTTGTTTTTTTTAAGTTGTCTTTTTTTAATAAAAAAATACACGTTCTAGTGTGATGGCACCGGAAGAAGAGTGATAAATCTATCTTTTACAGAGTCTGGCGCGGGGGGCTGCTGCGTGTCGGGATTCTGGGCCATGCCCTTCCTGGCGAGCCACTGCAGAGCCCTGGCGTCGCCCTACTCGGCCGCTCGCGTGAACCACACCCTGGCCGTGGCGCGGTTTGGGGGCACGATGCGGCCAAAATAATACTCGTGCTCGACGTGGTGGTGCTCGGGGGCCAGGGCCCGCTCTTGGGAATTGTCCTGCGTTCTAAGTACAGGCCAGCGCAGCCACCACTAGAAGTGCGCGATTTCCCCGCGGGCTTCAAGCTGTTCGAAGCCGACGTCAGCAAGACCGCGCGCCCCCTGGAGCTACAATGAAAGGGGGCGGGGGAGTGAGGGGAGAAGGGAGGAGAACGGGGAGAGGGAGGAGAACGGGGGAAGGGGTAACCAAAAAATTTTGGCGCGCGGTTTTTCTCCCGCGGGAAAACATTCTATTCCCCGCGAGAGCCCCTCGGAAAGAGGCCGGAGCGGCCCCAGCCGGATTTGGCGCTACATCGTGCTGTTTTGCAAGGCGCTAGGCTTGACCTGGATCAGCTGGCACAGTTGCAAACGTGGGGCGAAGCTACCTGCCTGTTTTTGATATGCAACGTAAAGCCCTCTGCCACAATAAACTTGCTCAAATTTGTGCAACCACTAAATTTTACCTTCGCCGTCTTGCACGTAAGTTTCTCTGGTAAGATAACATTGCGTAAATTAAAGCATGTTTGTATATTTATCTTCAACTTGTCTGACAGCTTCCAGTCGGCCTTGCAACCGCCAAGCGAACCAAGCTGCTTGAGATTTTTCATGCTCTTGATGCAGACCTTGGCTTCTGTGCCAGCATAGTAATAGCGCAGCAGCAGCGAGTTAACTGTAGAGACCCGTTGCCTGTCGATCGTGCTTGTTCCGGGCCAACCCCGGCTGACTCGAACAAAGGCCTCTTCGTATTCTCCTGGTTTGAGAAAGCTTTCAATAACCGGTGTGATATCGTCGCACAGGGGAGTTACAGGGTCAGACATGTCCTGCTAAGTCTAACTGACATTTACTACAAGCTCTACAGGCTGGCTAACAACAACTTTAATAATGACTGGCTAAAAAGACGCGCTACGAATCAAGCGGACAGCTTTTGTCTTTTATTGCTGGTTGCGTTGTCTGATCTGGCTCTCTTGCCCACAAGCCGTTGGAAATGTTCCGCCGCTGCGACGAAATCTTGTCTAGGTTCTGCTTGGCAATTGGCTAACGCTTTCATGCACAATTGAAAGTTTTCGCGCTCTACTCCAAGTACAGTCAGCTCCTGTTGCACCTTTTGCAATTCCTGGATCTTCTCTGCTATCCAACACAATAATTCCAGAGGAGTTTTCACCGTGCTAACGCCAACGCCTTCTGCAGCGCATCTGCCAGCCCAAACTGCATTTTTCATTTCTTCTGGCGAACGATACTGCGCGGCGTCATCGTTCCACCAATAGCCAATAAAACGAAGATTTCTGTCACCCAGCTTTACCTTGTACTCCGGCGCAGATTTTCGAATGAGATGCCAGACTGGCAAGAAAGCATCGGCCAGGGTCATGGCCAGCAGGTCCGTAAAACCAAGGTAAGCTAGACACTTCAATCTGTCGGTTGAAAGCGGCCGGCAGGTCGCGGGATCAGGCTTTTCCAAATGTTTGGATTCCTCTAGAACCAGGGCCGGCAGTAGTTGGGGGGGCCTTAGCTCGTTCCAACCCGAGATTTCATCCGCCTTTTTAGTCGCGTAGCTTATCATGTCCAAGACGATATTTAGCGAGCGTCGCATCCCTTGGACCAGATTAGGCTGATAGTCGAGCACTTCGCGCTTGACCATGGCCAGGTTTTGAGCTAAGAAGCTGTTTTTCGCAAGCTCCACCTTGTTGTCGCAGGTTCCTTTTTCGACGGCCTGGCGCAGAAAACAGCCAGGGGGTAGCCCCTTCAAGATCTGGGTAGCACACAGCCAGGCATCTTCACCCTCGACAGTGATAGAAGTCAGCTCAGAGGCGGCGTAATTGGGGCCAGGTTGTTGTTCTTCGCTGGACATCCGCAGTGAATAATCGGGGGGCAGTAGCTCTTTTGTAGCTTGTGCCTCTAAGGATCTGCGGGAATATGAAAAGTGGAAAATAATTCTTTTTTGGAACGCGTTTGCACGCGCAAACAATGGACGAGGGGAGGGGAGGGGGGGGATGGGGGGGGGGGTGCTCCCCAGGAGGGGGCCTCCTCTTCCTCCTCTCGCTGTGTGCTGCAAGCCGAGCGAGCGCAAGCACAAAACAAAAGCATGATAGTCAACTGTGACTGGAGCTGTTCGCGTGAATATCAACTTGTTATGTTAAGCGTTTCATTGCTTTTACCCTGCGGTCTTCTTGTGTTACTTATATTCATTGCGATCTGTCCTGACGACAAAGAGACGTGCCACATGCGCAACGCGCATGTGCTAGGGGTGGGCATACCGCTCTGGCTGAGCTGTCTGTATTGCTGCCTGTTGACACTATACGAAGAAGACAAGCGGAGATGTAACTGTGTGTACTCCGATCGCGGCTGCTGTCCCGAAGTGCAGATCAAATGCTGCACGCCAGCTAACGTCTGTTTGCTAGAGATCTGCAAACTGATCCTATTCTCGACGGCGCTGGGGTGGAGTCTTATCCTGGGCCTTAAAGAGCAGCCGGCACGCTGTTGGATCCCCCTGGCGTCGCTGGTGCTGGCTAGGGTAGTAGATCTATTCAGCCCACACCCTGAAACGGACCCTCGCTTTCTGCCCCAAGGTACTGCCCCGCACGAACTCCTGCTAAGCTCCTGCGCTCTGTCCAGTGCCACCAGCTGGTTGTGGGCCACCGACCCCGAGCGCATGTTACGCAACGCTTGGGTGCCAGTGTCGGCGTTGGCGCTGACCCTGTGGAACCTCTTGGTGTTTTGCGCGGTGCGCTGGCACACGGTCAGGTGGCTGCAGGCCAGGCACCGAGAGATTCCGCAGACGCTGGAATACGATGTAACGGCGCACGTGACCCCGCCCGCGCCACTAGCGTTCACCTACCTGTACGCGCTGGCGTGGTTCGTGCATTTGGCGCTGCTCGAGCTGGCCTTCTGGAACGAGGCGTTCCGCGCGACCTGGCTGCTGGCGTACACGCTGTCGTTTGCGTGTTGGTGCGCGTGCGAGGTCTGGTCAAACAAAGGCTGGCACGTGACGGTACGCGCGGGGGCCGCCTGCCTGGCGTGTCCGGCGTTAGTGACGCTGACGGTCTGCACCTACGTCTGGCCTTGGGGCAAGAACCGGGGGGTGAACCTCGTGCTCGTGGGCTCCCACTCGACGTTGTTGCTGCTGTTGGCGCTCGCCTGCCTCAGGACCGTCGCCCGGCCCATCTACACGCGGAACGAGCTAGACCGGGTTATGCCAGTGCAGGTGATATCGAGCATCATGGCTGACTACCTGCAACACCCAACTAGCGAAACAGCATAGGGCCCGCTCTGATATTAGACTCTCTGGCGGGGCTAGATTTTTATTGACAATATTAAAAACTGTTTTTTTCTTGCGCACCCTGTGCCCAAACTCGTTTGGACTGATGTCAGCACGAACATGATGCCAAACCCCTGAGACTGTCGAAATTTAATTCAGCGTAGATTGTACTTTTTCAGCGCGCCCCTCCACCCTTCCCTCTCCTTGCTGCCTTCCTTCTCACCGCTGCTCCTTCTTTTCAGACGGGCGCACAAGGGAGGAGGGGTCTGCTTTCTCAGACAGGTGCATGGATTGGGGGGGGGGGCATGAAAACCCTCCCCGCTCCTCTCTCTCTCCTAGTAGTTCTCGGACGGGGGGTTGGCTCATTCCATCTTCCTCGTACCCCCCTTCCCCCTTCCCTCTGTCTTCCCCCTCCCTCCTTCCTCCCCCTTCCCCTGCTCCTTGAGCCCCCTGGGCTCAGGGGAGGAAAGGGAGAAGGGTGCAAGAAAGGATTTTGGGATGCAGCCGGGGGGGGGGAGGGTGCCAAAGGGGCGGCGCCCCTCCCCCAGCTGCAGATCCGGGTCCGGAGAATTGGGGGGGGGGGGGCGCCCCTGCATGTGCTCAGTGGTATTTTCCTAGTTTTTTTTTTGGTTCTGCCCCCTGTTCTTTGAGCCCCCGGGCTCAGGGGGGGGCGCAGGTGGAGGGACGGGGGGCGCCCCCCGTCCCTCTCTCTGCTGCCTCTCCATATTGCCTCCGCCTTCCCTCTGTCTCCCCCCTCCCTCTCTCCTCCCGTCCCTCTGTCTTGCCCTTCCTTCTTCTTACCCCCGTCCATTTGCTAGCCTCGGGTGCCTAAGACTGTCGAAATTTAATTCAGCGTAGATTGTACTTTTTCAGCGCGCCCTTCCTCCTCCCTTCTCCTTGCCGCATTCCCTCTCCCGCTGCTCCTTCTTCTCAGACAGGTGCATGGGTTGGGGGCATGAAAATCCTCCTCCGCTCCTCTCTCTCTCTCTCTATCTCCTAGTAGTTTTCGGACGGGATTTAGCTCATTCCGTCTTCCTCTCACCCCTTTCCCTCTTCCCCCCCCTCCCCCTGCTCCTTGAGCCCCCCGGGCGCAGGGGACGGAAGGGTGGAAGAAAGGATTTGGGCATGCAGGGGAGGGGGGGGGGTGCCAAGGGTGGGACGGCGCCCCCCCCCCCTGCGGATTCGGCTCAGTGGTATCTTCTTAGTTTTTTTTCGGTTCTGCTCCCTGTTCTTTGAGCCCCCCCGGGCTCAGGGGCTCAGGTAAAAGGAAGAAATGGGGGGGGGGCGCCCCCCACCCTTTCCTCTCTCTTCCGCCTCTCCATCTCTCCTCCGCCTTCCCTCTGTCTCCCCCCTCCCTCGCTCCTCCCGTTCCCTCTGTCTTGCCCCCTCCTTCTATCCTACCCCCGTCCATTTGCTAGCCCTCGGGTGCCTAAGCCGAAGACTGTCGAAATTTAATTCAGCGTAGATTGTACTTTTTCAGCGCGCCCCTCCCCCTCCCTCACCTGGCCGCCTTCCCTCTCACCGCTGCTCCTTCTTCTCGGACGGGCGTACAAGGGGAAGGAGTGTGCTGCTCGTTCTCAGACAAGTGCATGGATTGGGGGGGGGGCATAAAACCCTCCCTTGCCCCACTCTCCCCTAGTAGTTCTCGGACGGGGATCTGGCTCATCCCGCCCTTCCCCCCCCTCCCCCTACCCTTTTTCTTCTCCCTTCCCTCTCACTTTCCCCTTTCCTCTATCTTCCTCCCTCCCTCTCTCCTCCCCCTTCCCTTTGCCTTTCCCCCTCCCTCTATCCTCTCTTCGTCCATTTGCTAGCCCCCCGGGTGCTAAGTCTAAGACTGTCGAAATTTAATTCAGCGTAGATTGTACTTTTGCAGCGCGCCCCTTCCCCCACACTAATCTCCCCTTTGCTCCTTCTCGGGTAGGCACACAAGAAAGGAGAGGCGTGCTCGTTCTCAGACAGGTGCATGGGTCGGGTGGGGGGGGTGGGGGCATAAAACCCTCCCCTGCCCACTCTCTCCTCGTAGTTCTCGGACGGGGATTTGGCTCATCCCGTCTTCCCCCTTCCCTCTCTCTCTTCCGCCTCTCCATCTCTCCTCCGCCTTCCCTCTGTCTCCTCCCTCTCTCTCTCCTCCGCCTTCCCTCTGTCTTGCCCCCTCATTCTTCCTACCCCTTTCCATTTGCTAGCCCTCGGGTGCCTAAGGCTGTCGAAATTTAATTAAAAAAAATTATACTTTTTCAGTGCGCCCCTCTCCCTCCCTCTATCCTCTCTCCGTCCATTTGTTAGCTCCCCGGGTGCTAAGTCTAAAACTATCGAAATTTAATACAAAAAAATTATACTTTTGCAGCGCGCCCCTCCCCCCTCCCTCTCCTTGCCGCCTTCCCTCTCATCGCTGCTCCTTCTTCTCAGACGGGCGCACGAGGAAGAAGGGGCGTGCTCGTTCTCAGACGAGGGGAAAAGACATAAAATCCTCCCCAGCCCCACTCTCTCCTAGTAGTTCTCGGACGTGGATTTGGCTCATCCCGTCTCCCCTCCCCCATTCCCTCTCTCTTCCGCCTCTCAATCTCCCCTCCGCCTTCCCTCTGTCTTCCCCCTCCCTCGCTCCTCCCGTTCCCTCTGTTTTTTTTCCTTCTATCCTACCCCCGTCCAATTGCTAGCCCTCGGGTGCCAAAGCCTAAGACTGTCGAAATTTAATAAAAAAAGTACTTTTTCATCGCGCCCCTCCACCCTTCCCTCTCCTTGCTGCCTTCCCTCTCACCGCTGCTCCTTCTTCTCAGACAGGTGCATGGATGGGGGGGGGGGGGCATGAAAACCCTCCCCCGCTCCTCTCTCTCTCCTAGTAGTTCTCGGACGGGGGTTTAGCTCATTCCGTCTTCCTCTCCCCCCCCCTCCCCCTTCCCTTTCTCCTCCCCCTTCCCTCTACCTTCCCCCCTCCTTCTATCCTCTCTCTGCCCATTTGCTAGCCTCCGGATGCCAAGCCTAAGACGGTCGAAATTTAATTTGAAAAATATGTACTTTTTTAGCGCGCCCCTTCCTCCTCCCTTCTCCTTGCCGCCTTCCCTCTCCCCGCTGCTCCTTCTTCTCAGACAGGTGCATGGGTTGGGGGGCATGAAAATCCTCCTCTGCTCCTCTCTCTCTCCTAGTAGTTCTCGGACGGGGATTTAGCTCATTCCGTCTTCCTCTCACCCCCCTCCCTCTTTCCCCCCCCCTCCCCCTGCTCCTTGAGCCCCCTGGGCTCAGGTGAGGGAAGGGTGGAAGAAAGTATTTGGGCATGCAGGGGGGGGGAGTGCCAAGGGCGGGGCGGCGCCCCCCCCCTGCATATCCGGCTCAGTGGTATCTTCTTAGTTTTTTTTCGGTTCCGCTCCCTGTTCTTTGAGCCCCCCGGGCTCAGGGGGCTCAGGTGAAAGGAAGAAAGGGGGGGGGGCGCCCCCCCCCCTTTCCTCTCTCTTCCGCCTCTCCATCTCTCCTCCGCCTTCCGTCTGTCTCCCCCCTCCCTCTCACCGCTACTCCTTCTTCTCAGACGGGCGCACAAAGGAGGGGGGGGGGGTGTGCTGCTCGTTCGCAGACAGGTGCATCCCCTTTTCTCACGGCACTTGTTTAGTAATAGAGAGATTGTATTAATGCGCTCAGCCCTGGCCTGTGCCCGGTTTTACATTGTGCTTTTTCTGTCCGGATTTGTGTCCTCAGTCATTTTTTTGTTATTCACGATCGCGACAAGCGCTCTTTTTGTTTGGCATCGATGTGCGCAGAGCTCGAAGGAGAAGTCCCCCGCGTCCTTCTTCTTTCCTAGCCGCGCCAACGGGCTGGACGAGGCGGAGTCTGAGATATTGCGCGTGTTTCAGAACCTGCACCAGGATGTTGCTAGTATTACAAGAAGCATCACAGATCTTCCGCTGCCGGCCAAGGGCTTTGCAGTTAGTCTGCACTCTTTAAAGGCGCGCCTTACAGCCCCCCTTGGAGGCATGCCCTCCCCCCTTGGCAGGAACCTGGTGGTTGTGCACGGAGTCTCGAGTGGCGCCTTGTTTTATCTGCACACGCTGCGTTTTCTGCTCGAGTCATACGAAGAAGTCCATTTGCTCAATTTGCCGGGGTTCGGACGCCTGCCCACGCCCGCTTGCCTACTACAGACCAAGGGAGACAATGCCACCGACTTGTTAGCGGAGATCGTTGAGTCGTACATTGTGCAAATGAGTCTTGAGAGGCCAGACGTCTTGGGGCATTCGTTTGGAGGCCATGTGGCGGCGAGGCTGGCTGTACGGGCAAGCCAACGAGTTGCTCGTGTGATCCTGGCAGCGCCTGCGGGGCTCTTCCCCTTGTTGGGCAGGTACGGAACGTACTGGGCCATTTTTTTTAAGCTGCGGAGAGCACGACCCTATCATGCCCTGCCAACAGGGCGAAAACTTTTCCTCTCTGTCTGGCAGCACGGTGCCGTGCGTCATTGTGAAACAAAGCGGACATTCGTTGCAGTGCGAGAAGCCGGCCCAGTTTGGCGCAGCTTTGGCCCTAGCCAGCAGTCTTGCCCGCGCGCCAACCTCTGCCGGCGGCGAATCGATAGCTAAGACCAAGGGCGTTGTTCTGAAAAAACATCTAGACAACACACAATATTTTACGACACTTTCGCTCACTACTTCGGAGTCTCTAATTCTTGCTATGTACGAATCGCTGATTCGAGCCTGTGGTCTCCCCCACGAGCTTAGCCAGCCAGCATGCGCGAGCCAAGGCTAAGACAGAGCTAAAATCTTAATAACAGTTATTGGGCAGCTGCAGGCCAGAATTGGTAGCCCGGCGGTTTTGGCCCGCCCTTTTCAACTCCAGCTCCTGCCGCGGAGTCCAGCGCGGTTCGCATTTTCAACCCGTGTCTTTGACCTGTCGCGTGACAGCAAAAAAGCAGTGTTCTTTTTCTTTGTCCAACACTGCATTCACGCCCGCCGGTCCCTGCGACAGGTTTTGCTTTGTGCTCCCTACAGCCCGGAAAGCTACACAGGGATGTGTCTGAACGAGGTGACTGTCACAACCCTGGCTATGATAGGTGAGGCTAATAGCCTCTACGATATGTATTCCGCCCTGCTGGTTTGATTGTCTAGTCTACAGTTTGAAAAAGAGGAGGTCTTTCGCCGGCGGGCCGGGATCTGCTGTTGCTGCTCCTTCGGCTCACTAGATCTCTTGCCCAACAAAACAAACCTGGCCAAGTCGTCGCGGGGCAAAAAGAAAGCACCGGTTTACCGAAACGAATTCTCAGCCAAGGCTCCTTTTTGTTAATTAAGGCCAGGGGGGGGGCGCCCCCCCCCGTCTAAGAATAGGGAGCGGGGAGGGAAAGAAGGGGTGCACTTAGGGCTAAGAGTAGCGACCTTTGTTTATTAGTTGGTACTAACACAAGTATGAATACCTCTAAGAACGAGGCCAAGGCACGATTACGATTTCTGCGAAAAGAGGCAGAGGGAGGCAAGGCAGAGGCCCAGTTCCAGCTAGGGCGTTGTTACCAGCTTGGCCAAGGCACAGCGGAAAACGCGCCCAAGGCCGCGAAATGGTACCGAAAGGCCGCGGTGCAGGGCTACGCAGAAGCGCAAGCCAAGCTGGGCGCTTGTTATTACCTTGGTCAGGGTGTGGCCGAGGATCAGAAGCAGGCTTTGAAGTGGTTTCGCAGGGCAGCGATGCAGGGGAACGCAGACGCACAGTACCAGGTTGGAGTTTGCAACCACGGTGGTACGGGCGTGGTCAAGAACGCGGTTCAGGCTTTGCACTGGTTTATGCAAGCAGCAGATCAAGGCCACGTGGATGCCCGAGTGTGCCTAGCCGTTTTTTATTACGATAGTATCGCCTGCCAGCAGGACCGGGCCAAAGTCGCTGAATGGTTACGCCTCGCAGCAGAAAAGGGCCACGCAGCCGCGCAGTACCAAATGGGGCTCTGGTACGACGAGGGCGCGGTCGTGGCCAAGGACGATGTGAAGGCAGCTGAATGGTTCAGCAAGGCCGCAGAGCAGGGCTTCGTCAGCGCTTTCTGGGCGCTCGGGATCTGCTATGAGATGGGTAGGGGTGTACCCCAGGATGACGCCCGGGCCATGGAGTACTATCGCCAAGCCGCCGAACGTGGCCATGCCAAAGCCCAGTTCGAGATGGGGCTCCACTACGAAAAAGGCACAGGCGTGGCTTGCGTGAGGTACGATTATCATGAAGAAATGGACGTGGTAAAAGATGAGATCAAGGCAGCACACTGCTGGGCCGAGGCGAGGCGGTGGTTCAGCCAAGCGGCTGAGCAGGGCCACGCGGAAGCGCAGTTCCGGCTGGGGCTTTGTTACGCATATGACACGCGCAAGTTCGAGGAATGGGAAGAGGCAGAGCCATACTGGATCAAGGCGGTGGAATTGTTCCGCAAATCAGCGGAACAAGGGCACGCACCGGCCCAGTATCGCCTTGGACGCTGCTACCAACACGGCACGGGCGTGGCAGAGGACGAGGCTCAGGCTTCGCAATGGTTAACAAAAGCGGCGGAGCAAGGCATCCTAGCTCTTACGGCATATTTCGACATCTCGTGAACAGCGAGAGGTCACGCTAGAACTTGTATATTTTTTAATTAAAAGTTTCTCAAGAAAGAAAAAAAAGTCTTTTTAATTAAAACCCGACAAAGTCTTACACTTGACACTGAAAGCTGCGTGCTGCCCTTTCTCCCTTCCAGCTGCCTGCCGGTCTCTGGAGGGGTTCACCTCTCTAAGATTTCAATCCAATCTGTATTACTTGGAGTCACAGGGCCAGACATGTCCTGCCAAGTCTAACTGACATTTACTACAAGCCACCCCGCTGGCGCGGGCTGGAATGGATAAAAGGGGGGGGGGCGCGGGGAACATGCCCCCCCCCCCGCGACCTCCCCCCTCCTTTTCTTTTCTTCCGGCCCGCATAAGCGGGCTGTCGCGTGCTCAAAACCCTGGCAAATGTTCTGAAGAAGCACAAGGGCAAATTTGACTTACAGCTGCGCCTCCGCGAGGGAGAACACTTTGAAGAGAGTAGCCGAACCGTTTGCCAAGGCCTAGCGTGGCTTGCGTATCCACTGGCGCGCAGCCACACGCTCAAAGATCGCACTGTCCGGTGCCGCAATCGGCTCCGGAACCTACACCTGGAGAGGGTAGAAGACGTTGAAGTGCAGCAGAGTTTGGATCTGGACAGGGCCTGGGCTGGCCTGGCTTGGATTTGTCGCCGGAAAAACTATACTTTTGCGACTTGTGTTCGAATTCACTTCAACGACGCCGCAGATGACGAACGAATACGCCTTTTGGCAGACGCAGGCCTGTCGCAGGATACCGTGCGTTTGGTGCTAGACTACGTTCCGTCGAAGTGTACGCTTCTGGGCAAACAACTGCGTCACAGCTTGTTTATAAGCGAAAATTTAGATCGGTGGGATGGACGTGACGACACGATGGGCACGTTGGAGCTGGGGGGTTTTGCTCTGGGGGACAGCGTGCCCAACGTGCTTTATCGTTTTCTGAAATTTTTCCGTGAGCAAAGGGTCCGACTAATCAATTGCACGCTTGCGCGGCCGGCGAACGCACTAGCTTGGGCAAGAGCTTTTCAAATTCCAATCAGCTGGATAAGAGAGCTTTCTTAGCATGGCTGCGATTTCGTTGACGATAAGTTTGTCGCCTTGGCGTTTGATGTCAGGTATACGAGTCTAGAAAGCCTAGACCTCAGCAGCACGCGCGTCGAATCCCTGCCTCCGAAGCTGCTGGCACGGCTCTCAGGGCTCCAGAGCCTGCATCTACCTAGCCTTGACGTACTGGACGCCTGTCTCCGGCAGCCTGACTCGTCGGTCTTAGCGGGCCTGCAAGAGCTGCGAGTTGATCGGGCCCTGGATTGGAAATCACTGCCCAAGTACTTTGGTTTACTGAAGAATCTGCGCTGGCTTGAGCTAAACCTAACGAAAAACACCGAGTTTTGTGAGCCGCGCCTAGTGCGCGAGGCGTGGCACGCCTGGCCTCGACTGACTCGCTGGTGCCTGCGTGACGACGCGGGAGGGGGCATGAGCTTTCAATGCGCCCGGGCGTTGCACCAGCTGGGCGAGCTACCCCCCGCCTGCTCGATTCGGGGCACGCTTATCCTGGACCTGCGAGGCACCAAGCTTACCCCGGATCAGTTGGCAAAGTTGCAAACGTGGGGCAGGACCATTGTCTTGTTTGACTTGCCAGAAATTCCTGCAGTCTTGTGTGACTCGCCAGAGATTCCTGCAGTCGGTGAAGGGAGACAGAAAGGAAAAAGGAGGGGTGCCGGCAGGTTTCCCGGGGAAACATACACGTAGATCATTTGGCGACAAATTTCATTCGAGAAAGGGATCTGTTCCCTTTGTTGTCGGGCAAATTTTTTTTTCATCTTCTCATATTTTTCTGACCTTGCGCACGGTGGCCGAGCCATGGCACGGACAGGACGCCGTCTGGGCAGTGAGGCTTTTGTCCTCCTAGCACATTGACCCCCGCCCATCCATCCGCAGCAGGGTCGTGCCGGAGCAAGGTGCGCAAGATCTGCGGAAATATCTGCAGGAATATGAAAAGTGGAAAAGAATTTTTTTTTGGAACGCGTTTGCACGCAAACAAGGGACGAGGGGAGGGGGCAAGACAAATCGTGCTTGATCCTTCCCCGCCCTTCCTTCTTCCTCTCTTAGTTCTCAGTGCCAAGATTAAAATTTTGTTAGTAATTTTTGCTCGCGTGGTTTTTTCTTGTACACCGGCGAAGCGCGCCCCTGCCCTCCCTCTCCCACTCCCGCTCCCAGTTCCCAGTGCCCCCAAATGTAAGACCGTCGAGCTTTAATTCAGCGTCAATTCTCTCCATCTCCTAATTCTTAGTGTCAAGTGTAAGACTTTGTCGAGTTTTAATTCAGCGTGACTTTTCTTGCACCGGCAAAGCGCCCCACTCCCCCTGTCCTTTCCCTTTCCCTCCCCCTCTCTTGGTTCTCAGTGCCAAGATTAGGACTTTGTCAGGGATCTTTTTAATTTTTTTTTGTACACCGGCGAAGCGCGCCCCTGACCCCCCCTTCTCCGGCTCCCGCCCCCTTCCTCTTTCTCCCGTCTGTTCCCTTTGTTGTTGGGCAAAGAAATTTTTTTTCCTCTTTTCATATTCCCGCGGATCTTGCACACGGTGGCCGAGCTATAGCACGGACAGGACGCCGTCGGGGCCGGCCGGGGCTCTTGTCCTCCTAGCACATTGACCACCGCCCATCCATTCGCCGCAAGGTCGCGCTGGAGCACGGTGCTCCGCTCCTAGTTTTCAGTGCCAACGTGTACGACCGTCGAGTGGGCCGGATGCTGCGGCAGCTTGAGGGTGCCGTTGCAAGTGTCAAGTGTAAGACTTTGTCGGGCTTTAATTCAGCGCATTCTTTTTCGCACTCTCTTGGCGCCCCTACCCTCCCCCTTCCCTCCCGCTCCCGATTCCCCCTTCCCCTGCTCCTTGAGCCCCCCGGGCTCAGGGGGCTCAGAGGGAGGGAAGAAAGAAAGGGGTAGAGGGGAAGGGGGCGCCCCCCCCCCCAATCGGTGGGCTCCAAAAAAAGTTTTCTTATTTCTGCCCCCCGCTCTGAGGATGGAGGGATGTGCCGCGTGCTGCCCTTTCTCTCTCGCAGTTGCCTGCCGGTCTCTGGGGGGTTTGCCTTCCTAGATTTGCCAGGCTTTTCATCGCGTCGGTCACCGCAGCGCATAGTTCCCCCTTGCACCAGGCCACGACGTTCGCGCCTGTGTAACTAGCTTCAAACAGTTGGTCTCCGGCACCGGAGTCCATGGCCGCTCTCCGGTTTGCGTTCCCCTGCTTTTTTTTCCACCGACTGCTTTTTTTCCTTATCCTATCAAGCCTCAGCGCATAGTCTCCCCCCTTTTTGCGTGTGTGCCTAGAGGGCCAGGGGGGAGGTAACCCTCTTGCCCTTTTCTTTGCTCCCTCCCTTTCTTTCCCCTCCCCCCCGTCTGTTCCCTTTGTTGTCGGGCAACAAATTTTTTCTTCCTTTTTTCATATTTTCCTGACCTTGCGCACGGTGGTCGAGCTATGGCACGGTGATCTGTTCCTAGTTTTCAGTGCCCCAAGTGTAAGACCGTCGAGTGGGCCGGATGCTGCGGCAGCCTGAGGGTGCCGTTGCAAGTGTCAAGTGCGATGCTTTGTCGAGTTTTGATTCAGCGTGATTTTTCTTGTACACCGGCGAAGCGCGCCCCTCTACTCCACCGCCCCCCCCCTGAGCCCGGAGGGCTCAACGAGTAGGGGGGCAAAACTGACAAAGAAACTAAGATGCCACTGACCCAGTGCCGGGGCGCCCCCCCCCCCTCTGTATCCAGAAATCCTTTCTGCCCCTTCTCCCCCGAGCCCAGGGGGCTCAAGGAGCAGGGGAAAGGAAGGGGAAAGGGTGAATGGCGCAGAAGCTACAAACAAAATAAATACATGCAACGCCTCCATTTATCTCACCTATGCCGGGCGCTTTCCCCCCTTCCCTCTTACTGACCGGGGGGGGGGAAGATAGATTTAATCCTCCCCGGCCCCTTCCCTTCCTCTCTTAGTTTTCAGTGCCAAGATGACAACTTTGTCATGGATTTTTTTAATTTCTTTTGTACACCGGCAAGGCGCGCCCCTGCCCTCCCTCTCCCGCTCTTGCTCCCGATTCTCAGACAGTGAGGGGGACGGGGGGGGGACAAGCACATCCCGCCCCCTTCTTCCCCCCTTCCTCTTCTCCCCTTCTTTCCCCCCGTCTGTTCCCTTTGTTGTCTAGCAAAAAAAAATTCTTTTCCTCTTTTCATATTTTCTGACCTTGCGCACGGTGGCCGAGCTATGGCACGGACAGGACGCCGTCGGGGGGATAGTGAGGCCCTTGTCCTCCTAGCACATTGACCACCGCCATCCATCCGCCGTGGGTTCGTGCTGGCGCAAACAAGGGACGAGGGGAGGGGGGGGGAGAGAGCACACTCCACCCCTCCCTGTACACGTTCTCAGACGGGGGGGGGGCAAGACAGATCGTGCCTGATCCTTCCCCCCGCCCCTTCCCTCTCCCTCTCTTAGTTCTCAGTGCCAAAATTAAGATTTTGTCAGTAATTTTTTTTTCGCGTGATTTTTCTTGTACACCGGCGAAGCGCCCCCCCCCTTTCCCTGCCTCTTCTCTCCCCTCTACTCCCTTCCCCCCCCCTGAGCCCGGGGGGCTCAAAGAGCAGGGGGCAGAATTGCAACAAAACTAAGATGATTCCATTGAGCCCATGGTGGGGAGGCACCCCCTTCCCTGTATCCTCGGATCTTTTCTGCCACCCCTCCCCTCTTCTCGACGGGGGGAAGATGGAAAGACAGATTGATCCTCCCCGGCCCCTTTCTCTCTTAGCTTTCAGTGCCAAAGATTAAAACTTTGTCAAGGATTTCTTTTTTTTTAATTTTTTTATATTCTTAGCGCGCCCCCCCCCTCCCTCTTTTCATATTTTTCCGACCTTGCGCACGGTAGCCGAGCTATGGCACGGACAGGGCGCCGTCGAGCTTTAATTCTGCGTATTCTTTTTCGTACTCTCTTGGCGCGCAAGCAAAGCACAGACGGTGCCGGCCGGGATTCTAACATAGGCTTCTAATAACGTGAAGTGGGCCGGATGCTGCGGCAGCCTGAGGGTGCCGTTGCAAGTGTCAAGTGCAATGCCTTGTCGAGCTTTAATTCAGCGTAAATTACATTTTTTCGGCGCGGCCCCCTCCCTGCCCTTTCCCTCTCCCGCTCCCTGTTCTCAGTGCCAATAAAAAAAAATTATCAGGGATTTCTTTTTTTGCGTGATTCTTTTTTGTACACCGGCAAAGCGCGCCCCTGCCTCTTCCCTCTGCGGAAATATCTGCGGGAATATGAAAAGTGGAAAAGAAAATTTTTTTTGGAACGCGTTTGCACGCGCAAACAAGGGACGAGGGGAAGGGGGATAACAGGGGACAAGGGGAACAAAGGGACGCCCACTTTCTTGGCGCCCCACCCCCCCTGTCCCTTATCTTTCCTTCTCCCTCTCTTGGTGCTCAGTGCCAAGATTAAAGCTTTGTCAGGGATTTTTTTTGCGTGATTTTTCTTGTATACCGGCGAAGCGCGCCCCTACCCTCTCCCTTCCCTCTCCCACTCCCTGTTCTCAGACGGGGAAATATTAAGACAATTCGTGCTCTCCCTCCCCCCCCCCCCTGCCTCTTCCTCTCTCTCTCCTCTACTCCATCCCCCCCCCCCTCTGTACCCAGAAATCCTTTCTGCCACCCTCCCCTGAGCCCAGGGGGCTCAAGGAGCAATGGAGGGGAAGAGGGGAAGAGTGAATAGCGCAGAAGCTACAAACAAAATAGATACATGGAACGCCTCCACTAATCCCCCCCCCGGCCCCTTCCTCTTTTAGTTTTCAGTGCCAAGATTACAACTTTGTCACGGACTTTTTTAATTTTTTTTGTACACACCGGCCAAGCGCGCCCCTGCCCTCCCTCTCCCGATTCTCAGACAGTGAAGGGGGACGGGGAGAAGCACATCCCGCCCCCTTCTTCCCTCCTTTCTCTTCTTCCTTCCCCCCCTTTCTTCCCCCCCCCCCGGTCTGTTCCCTTTGGTGTCGGGAAATTTTTTTTTCCTCTTTTAATATTTTTCTGACCTTGCGCACAGTGGCCGAGCCATGGCACGGACAGGACGTCGTCATGGTGGTGAGACCCTTGTCCTCCTAGCACATTGACCACCGCCCACCCATCCGCCGCAGGGTCGTGCTGGAGCACGGTGCTCTGCTCCTAGTTTTCAGTGCCCCCCGTGTAAGACCGTCGAGCTTTGGTTCAACGTATTCTTTTTCGCACTCTCTTGGCGCGCGAGCAGAGCACAGACGGTGCCGGCTAGGGTTCTAACATAGGCTACCGCAGAAACATGACGTGGGCCCGATGCTGCGGCAGCCTGAGGGTGCCGTTGCAAGTGTCAAGTGTAATGCCTTGTCGAGTTTTAATTAAAAAAGACTTTTCTTGCACTTTCTTGGCGCCCCCTGCCTCTTCCTCTCTCTCCTGAGCCCAGGGGAATGGCGCAGAAGCTACAAACAGGATAAATACACGCAACGCCTCTACTAACCCCCTATGCCGGGCGCCTTCCTCCCTTCCCTCTTACTGACGGGGGGTAAAGATAGATTAATCCTCCCCTGCCCCTTTCTCTCTTAGTTTTCAGTGCCAAGACTACAACTTTGTCATGGATTTTTTTACATTTTTTTGTACACCGGCGAAGCGCGCCCCTGCCCTCCCTTCTCCGGCTCCCGCCCCCTTCCTCTTTCTCCCGTCTGTTCCCTTTGTTGTTGGGCAAAGAAATTTTTTTTCCTCTTTTCATATTCCCGCGGATCTTGCGCACGGTGGCCGAGCTATGGCACGGACAGGACGCCGTCGGGGCCGGCCGGGGCTCTTGTCCTCCTAGCACATTGACCACCGCCCATCCATCCATTCGCCGCAAGGTCGCGCTGGAGCACAGTGCTCCGCTCCTAGTTTTCAGTGCTAACGTGTACGACAGTCGAGTGGCCGGATGCTGCGGCAGCTTGAGGGTGCCGTTGCAAGTGTCAAGTGTAAGACTTTGTCGAGCTTTAATTCAGCGCATTCTTTTTCGCACTCTCTTGGCGCCCCTACCCTCCCCCTTCCCTCCCGCTCTGAGGAGGGAGGGATGTGCCGCGTGCTGCCCTTTCTCTCTCGCAGCTGCCTGCCGGTCTCTGGGGCCTGGCTGGCAATCGGCTCCACACCAACCCTGGCCCGCTTCTGCACAGTGAACGTAACCTCGAACTCTCTTTCTTTCAGCTCCGCCAGTGCTGTTCGCTCTTTTGTTACAGCGCTGCTTGCTGCTGCGTATGACGGAACATAAACCTTGCCCAACACAAAAAAGACCCCAACTCTACACGCCGCAATTTTTAGCAGTCTCGTTTCTAGGCCTGTTAGCGACACGCTCCCTCGCTAAGTAGCTAAGAGCCTGTACATAAAGTCTTTGACAAAGTTTTAATCTTAGTAAAGTAAAGAAAAGGCCTGTATTCACCACGCGCTATTCAATCCGAACTAGCGAACTGGCGCTCACCTTGGACACTTTGCTCTGGGATTCACGGGTTACGGCCGTTTTTTGTAACGGGCACCAAAGAAGCGGTCCGGGCGAGAACAAAGCAGGCACACGCACCATCAGGCCGGGCGGGAGCGTACAGCTTGTAGTTTCGGTGATTTCCGTATACTTGACCTCAAGTTCCTGCTTTTGCTCTGAGAGCGAGATCTGCCTGGTATGCTGGCCCCGCTGCTGATGCAGTCTTATCAACTGCTGGCCTAGCTCACGATCTGCAGGCTCAGGTACATTGTGGGGAGAGCCCTGGCTAAGCTTCAGCTCGAGCGCTTGCAACTCTTTTAGTACAAGGGCCAGATCTTCACGGCGTTGTTGGAGTTCCAGGGAGCGCCTCTCCCGCTCGGACTGGGCTTGCAAACTCAAGTTGTCCCACAGAAGCTTGTGCTGCAATTTCAGCGAGCCATTGGCCTGCACCGTCGCCTTGATTGCTTTGCCTTGCAGTTCAAACATGTGCTCTCCGGCGTCCGAGACCTTGGTAAGAACATTCATGTCAAGGGCAGAAAAGAGTTCGCCCCCGGGGCAGTTCTCGTCCATGTTACGCCTCTTTACCTGAGCGCCAAAGCTTTGGACATTAATTTGTTGTTCGGTCTCGTTCCCATCTCATTTCGTGCCAAATGTTTTTGACCTTGCCCTGCGGTAGGGGCGCGAACAGCAAGAAGGAGCGGGGCGACGAGAGTGAGCGGGGGGAAAAAGCCCTCTCCCCATCTGAGAACGGGGAGCGGGAGAGAGAAAAGATAGGGGAGGGGAGAGAGCACAATCTAGCCTTGGAAGATGCCTGAGTAAATCATTTTGAAAAAAAAAGCAAAGGCGCCGTTCATGGCCTGCACGTTCACCATAGTCCTTTACGCCCTCGAAGGCAAGGCGAGGGGACAGAGCGAATGGTACAAAACAAAGCTACCACCATATGAGAAGCCCGATACCATGCCAAGCGACGAGTACGAGCTGCAGTATATCATCGATGACTCCAGATCTATGTTTATACAAAATGCTAGCAATCCTTCCAAAAACCTTGTGTTAAAAAAAACGTCATGGTTCCCGTACCCGTCGCGTTCTTTATTTTCTTCCTGTTGGCAAAGCGTGCAGCCGGCCTTGCAGAGGAACAAGGTGCCAGATAACAGGATCGTGGTCACGCTAAAGCCCAATTTTGAGGCTAGGGATGGGCTGCGACTGGATACGAGAGTCGGGGTCTTAACACAAATCTACAATTTCGATACGAGGGCGCTGCCCGAGGGTCGTATACAACTCACGGATTGGCTACCCTTACGGTTGACTCCTCGCTCCGAAGACTCTAAAGACGCGGGACCCCCGCTTGCTGTTTGTCTGTACAATGCGAAAAAAACTTGGCAACAGCCATCTTCGACCACCAAAGGTTTGATATGCCAAAAAGGAACGTTACCACGCTTCCACCCTTTCACCTACGTTGTTGTGGAGGAACGTACCTACGATAAGGAGTGTGTTGTGGCGGATCCAAACGCGACACACATTCGACGAGAAGAATACAGCGAAGAACCTGGTATTTGTGTACCCCTGCCGCTTCGCACTACAGATTGGTGGAAGATAAAACGCAAATTTTTCACATTGAGCGACGAGGCGATAAAAGGCAAAAGTTTCCGTTTGGACGAGGATGTGGGTGGCTACGATCTATGGCAAGATATTGCGACCTTTCTGACTGGAGCCTTTACCCTAGGTTTCTTTGAACGACATACCTTCACAGTGGACCTAAGCGAACAGCGCAACCTAGGAAAATCCAGACTCCGGCAGAAAATCCAAAGGCCAATGCCTCCCTTCACTTCAAAGCGAATTGTGCAACAGAAGAAGCAAAATGATGATAAATAGATTGCCGTGAGGAGTTTCGGACTGTGCTCATCAAAAACTCGCAACGAGCAGACGGTACTCGGATGCCTTTCGAGCCGCCGCCGGCTCCAGAACGTGTGCGATGGGCTGGGATCTTGCTGCTACGCAGTGCAGCGCCGACAACGGGGGCTTCGATAGTGCCGCTCTAGTTATGACGGGCTGCCAGGGGCCCAAGACATGGTCACAATGTGACGCAAGCTGTGCGCTGGGCTGGTATCCCGTACCAAACCCGGACTGTCCGCTATTTCAACAGTTTCCTTACCAGACGACGTCGGCCCCCGTGTATGGCACGTGGGCGGGACTGCGGTGTGATAGCAGTGTGTCGGTGCCGTGCACGAACTCCACTTGTCACCCGAATGCAACGTGCTCGTATGACAGCGGGGGCTACTCTCTGTGCACGTGTAACGTTACCGCCTACTGGCAGAACAACGCGACCACCAAGGGCTTCGGTACTAACGGCTGCAACCGCATCCCGTGCCAGTGGGAGCTGCCGCGCGGGCCGACCTTCGGCTCGCAGTGCAACTACCTAACGACTGACGCCCCCAAGTGCACGCTGTTCTGCCAGGCGGGGTATAGGGACAACAACAACGGCACGGGCGTCGCGTACACGTGCCCGCAGGGCCGGCTGCTGCCGGCCGTCAGCGGCGGGCTGCAGTGCGTCGCCTACCAGGAGCAGGACTTTTTGGCTGGTCTAGGCAGGCTGCAGTACGAGAGCTTGATGATGGTTCCGGGCGCCGAGATGCAGTGGTACCAACCGCAACTGGCGCTGGGCGACCTGGACAGAGACGGGATCGACGATGTCGTGATGACGTACAGCAGCGGGCCAGAAGGCTCGGCCGACACCTACGTGTTTGTGAGCACGACGGCTAATATTACACAATTGTCAAAGCGCCTGAACCGAGGCCCCTTAATAAGCCAGCCGCTAGTCTATCAGGGCGCAATCTGGGGCTTGGTTCAATCGGGTTATGTACAAGCCGGCCGTTGGGACTGGCCGCCCCCCGCCGGCACGGACTGGGGCTTTGTCAGGCTAAATGGCCGCCCGATCTACATGGATACTCGTTTTGACTGCCCCTTGAAGGTATCGCCTGTGTTAAACAGCCTCTTGTTTATGATGCCTTCCTGCCCGAGAGAACTGTTTTGGGTCTCGCAGCCCTGGGAGCTCGTGGTGCCATACCACTTGTACAACTTGTCCACCAGCAGCGAGATAGGCGGTGGGTTGGTGCCCTATTACAAGGCCAACGACCCACCGTGGGGTTTGCCGCTGTGGCAAGAAAACCCTACCGGCCTGGGCCTGATGGCCCAATGCAATTTGGCGGTGTGGCTCGAGAGCACAAATGTTTTGGGTTGGCGGCTGTTGTGGTCGACCACGGACTTAATTGTGCAGTGCCTTTCAGTCCCGTCCGCCGCGGCCGCGTTCGCGGTTACGTCGACCGGCTCGCTGTTGTTTATCTCCACGACGGGCGACCCGCGCAACGGCACGTTCACTGGCGACGCAGACATGACCCGGCCTGACAAGAAGCAGCGGACCGAACCACCACAATTGCCAGCAGTGGCGGAAAGTAAAAAGGAAACAGCGCAGGAGTTCTCGCTGGTGCGCCGCGGGGATGCGGGGTCCTCCAACCCCGAGTGGTGTGCGCAGCGGTACGGCTGCATCGCGTACTTCAACGAGAAAGCCCGCGACGAGGACGCGCTGCAGGAGCTGATCGCGCCGCTGCTCAAGGCGGGCGCCGGGACCGAGGTGGTCAGGGCCCTGGTCGGCGCGCGTGCCCTGGCCCTGCACTACACGGAAAGAGAGCACCACGCCGAGAATTGTCAGGGCTGCGCGTGGAAGAAGTGCGACGGCCCGCTGTGCCACGAGATGCTGCACAAGGACGAGAATTGCGCCTGCGGCTTCGGCTCGGCCAAGGGCGCCTAGGCGCACACGCGAGCTGGTGGAGGGGGGGGTGGGGCAGAAATTCCTTCTGAACACTACACAAAAAAGGCGGAAGAGGGTGAAATTTATTTTTTGCCCCTTTCTGTAACTAAAAAAGAATTACACGATTCGTGCTTTGCTGGGAGGCGAACATTGGGGCGTTTTTTTTGCACGTCTTCGCTTTCCCCTCCCCTTTTCTCTCCCTCCCTACCCCCTCACATTAGCACAAAACAAATATATCTTTTTATTTGCCGTAGTTTTCTGTCTTTTTTTTGTCAATCGCAAGCAATAAACAAATTAAAAAAAAGCATTTCAAGAAAATGCAGGAATCTCGAGGCTCACTGGTAGCTGAAAAAAGAGCGAAGTTAATCAAAATGCTTCGTCTAAATATAGACGGCAAGTGCAGGGATTGCGACAAACCCTTCCCATTGTTTACTGACTCGAAAAGCCTTCAGGCAAAGCTTCTGCGCTGGAAGCCCTTTTCGACGAAGATGTGCCCGCTCGGAGACGAAATCAAGCTAGACCACTTAAAAACTATCTTCCTGGACGCAAAAGATGCAACGGCACGACAGTTCTCGCAAGCTTTCCCCAAGGATATTCCATGCCTAAGCATCAGCGAGGATTGGCTATTTCAAAATCTGTATGGAAAAAAAGCCGTAAGAGTCAAAGATGTTAAGGTAATTGCTCTGCCTTCGTTGAGATTGTTGTTCAAACTCCTGGGGACGCACGAACTGAAATCGGAAGACCAGCACGCCGCTGTCTACTCCTACGTAGTGAACTGTTTGCAGCTCCAGCAATACTTCGCAAACAACGGCCTGGCACCCGAAGTTTACGGTTGCTTGCATGTAAAGCAGCAGAGCCAGGAAATGTTTTGGGTCGTCATGAAATATGTAGAATCGCCCAACAAACAAAAAGGCGCTGACCTTTCCTATCTGCGCGAAGTAACGCCAGACATCGAAAAGAAATTTGGGGTATTTCTGCGGGCTCTAGTGGACAAGTTTGTAGAAATCGGCTGCCTTCACTGCGACGGCAAACCCAAAAATATCTTGTTCAATGGAGAATTTCAGGTCATAGACCTGGACCCTTACTGGTGCTTGGACTTTATTCCGGCGGGCTCTGACGGGCAAGCATGGCAAGAAACTCTCAGGCTGTCTAATGCGCTGAGCCTACTTGGCAACAGCATCGGCAAACTCAACAAGGAGTTAATGAAAGCCCTGCACGGCTTTGTTCTCGAGTTGCTCACAGCCAACAACGGCCAGGACACTTTCGAGCGTTGCGTGAGGTGGTGGTCCTCAAGCATGTTCCGTTTACAAGAGTCCGTGTTCAAAAAAGTGTGTTGCCGGGGACCCTGCATGGCAGCCCTGAATTACTTGGAAGGCACCCGGTTACAAACAAGGGAAATCAATCTAAGGAAAAAATACGCCGGAGTTGAGTGGCTCTGCAAAGTCACACCGCGATGCAAGCTCGTGTCCATTAATGACCAGACAATCAAATTCGATTTTGTGTCTAGGTCTGAGCAAGTCTTACAGCGAGGGCTTAACTTGAAAGATTTCGAACAATTTATGTCGGCCCTTGTTCGTGTAGCATTGTTTGCTCCTTTCAACAACAATACGGCATCAACAGAATATACGAGTATATCCTCGAATTTGAAACAAGCAATGGCCTCATCAGACCAAACGTCTACACCCTCGGACATGAGAAGAGCAATGCAATCTTCGTCGCCGAAGACGGGGCCCGGCCTTGACCAAGCACAATATTTTGCTGATGATGAGGCACGCCAACTGCGGAACAAAATTCGAAACTGAAACACAAAGGCTCTTTTTGCTGGCAGCTACGTTCTAGAAAAAGATACTGTTAAGATATTTATTAAAGACACCAACCTATGAGTTGTGACTCAAAAACAAAAAAAATCTAACTGCTCTGGCGCCTGTAACTTACAAGTGGCGCCAAGGTTTGCACAACCCGAATTTTCCGCAGATTGCGGGACAAATTTGTTCTTATTGTCCCACAATTTGCGGCAAATATCAGTTACCCGTAAATTCCGGCACTGGTGCACTTGTCGCGAAATTCACCGGAAATTTGAAAATAATGAAAAAAATTTTTTGCAAAGGACATTTCGGCAGTAGCTAGAGAAAAATTTTGGGGAAAGAAACTCGGGCGGGGATTTTTTGAAGTTTACATTTTTTTTCCCCTCCCAGTTTTTTTCCCCCAAAATTTTCTCTACCTACTGCCGAAATGTCCTTCGCCCAAAAAAAATTTTCTTATTGTGCCGCAAACTGCGGCAAATATCAGTTACCTGTAAATTGCAGCACTGGTGGCACTTGTCGCGAAATCCACCGGAAATTTGAAAATAGTGAAAAAATTTTTTTTTGCAAAGGACATTTCGGCAGTAGCTAGAGAAAAATTTTGGGGAAGCCAACGCGGGCGGGGATTTTTTGAAGTTTACATTTTTTTTCCCCGCCCGCCAATCTTTCCCCAAAATTTTTCTGTCTCAACCTTGCAATTGCCGAAATGTCCTTCGCCTAAAAAAAATTTTCTTATTGTGCCGCAAACTGCGGCAAATATCAGTTACCTGTAAATTCCAGCACTGGTGGCACTTGTCGCGAAATCCACCGAATTATGGAACTAGTGAAAAAAAAATTTTTTGCAAAGGACATTTCGGCAGTAGCTAGAGAAAAATTTTGGGGAAGCCAACGCGGGAGGGGAATTTTTGAGGTTTACATTTTTTTTCCCCGCCCGCCAATCTTTCCCCAAAAATTTTCTGTCTCTACCTTCCAAATGCCGAAATGTCCTTCGCCCAAAAAAAAAATTCTTGGTGTTCCGCAAATGTCGGAGAAAATCCGTTACCTGTAAATTCCGGCGCCTGTGCACTTTTCGCAAAATTCACCGGAAAATCCGGAGCTGGTGAAAAAAATTTTTTTTTCGCAAAGGACATTTCGGCAGTAGCTAGAGAAAAATTTTAGGGAAAGAAAGGCGGGAGGGGAAAAAAATGTAAACCTCAAAAATTCCCCGCCCGCGTTGGCTTCCCCAAAAATTTTCTGTAGCTACCTTCCAAATGCCGAAATGTCCTTCGTGAAAAAATTTCTTTTTGTGTGCCGCAATTTGCGGCAAATATCAGTTACCCGTAAATCCGGCACTGGTG
The DNA here is from genome assembly GCA_019918135.1 of Paulinella micropora. Lineage (NCBI taxonomy): Eukaryota > Cercozoa > Imbricatea > Euglyphida > Paulinellidae > Paulinella > Paulinella micropora. The sequence continues at coordinate 85,044 of WBZZ01002108.1, forward strand.
GCACTTGTCGCGAAACTCACCTGGAAAAATAGGTCTCACAGCCCATGAGCTCCACGGGAAGCCCAAGCCAGGGCAAAGAAGCTGCAAATGCACCCCCGACGCCCGCGGTGAGCAGCGGGCCCGGGTCGGGCTCCATTCTGCTCCGGAACTGCCAAGGAGCTGTCCAGACAGTTACTTAAAGACTTCAATCCATCCGAAAGACATCGAAAATAAAGTTCTTTTAATTGTTCTTTTTTTTGGAACTCTTTCTTTTTTTTGTACTGTTTGATTTGCGTGTGTTTCTTTTTTACTTTCGGCAGCCACACCCAGCGCAAGCTGCGCCCCCGCCGCTTCCCAAAAATTGTTCTACTGACATTTTGGGAACTTTTCCATTAAGGTTTCTTAGCGCTCTTGCGACCACTCTGTGTCTGTCTAGGTCGGGCTCGTCTGTCATGGTACCCAGTATCAAATCCAGTTTGGCAGTCAGCTCCAGAACCTTAGCCCTCATGCTCCACCCTTGCAGTTCCGCAATCAATAGACGCACTTGGTAATAACCCAGTTGGTAGCAAGCGCGTTCTAGATCGCCGAGGTTCTGGACCGCGGACAACACTTCTCGCCAGTCTTCAGGCAAAATTGTTGGACCTTCCAGGAACTCGTGCAACGTAGTTATTATCTTGGGACGGTACGGCCCAAGTAAAAGTCGTCGGCCCTGTATTGAATCGGTCAGCAGCTTGTCTAGGCGACGCACTTCTGATACGCGCCCCACAAGGAACCGCGGGTTTTTGCGCAACAGCGCAGCTAACGCGTTTGCTAAGGGCTGCTTCACTGCGTAGGTGATGACATCTTCCTGAAGAGAACTTCTCAATCTCCGGCCATGCTGGTTTACTAGTTTGACCAGTGGTTCGTAGTTCGAGTAGTTCTGGGCCTCTTCGCCGTTTTGGACAGTCAGCGAAATGCAAGCACTTCCCTTTCGTTTGACTAGCTTGCCCAGCCTGTTATACCATTTCTCCATGGTTGTTGTTAGCTTCACCATATTTCCGAAGTGCTGCTCCTCTGCTTTGTAGCTTGTTGCTCGAAGAAAGAGATCGTTTCTTTCTATTTCTCTTTTTATGTCTTCCTCGTTGACAGGTTGAAGCACT